>CBVK0100005219.1:0-15567 GCA_900067695.1 Picea abies | reverse complement strand
GTGAGGTTAATAGAAAGAATTACTTTTCCCGTCCCGCCATATGAGGTGTTAAATATTCAATTTGGTTTATATTTTTGGAACCTCTAACCCACTAATTCATATATGAGATGCATGTTCACAGTTCTTTGTTTGTATGTTTGTGAATACAAGTTAGCTTTGGGAGGAGACTTGTAGTCAAGGAGAAACCGAACGCAAAAGGATCAACACCAAACGAGAAGTTCAAAGTAGAGTTACCGGATCCTTTTATCCTTGTGTTTTATGCATGAATGTGGGGTCTATGTCGGGATAATAGTAAAAAGTAGGAGACTTTTGAAGGTTATTTCTGCATGCATTACTAAACCCTTAGTGCTAGTTCGTAGGGGGATTTCCCTCCCACAACATTCATTGTTTAATACTTTCCATATTTTTTCATTCCATTTATAAGTGGAAGATAAAATGACCTTTGTAGTCATTTTATTATTATATTTGACTATATTTTTTTCCAAGATCTTTGCCACAACTTAAGACATATAGACTTATGTAGAAAGAAAACAACAGATTAAAGGATAAATGATAGGTATGCTTCATAAGAGATCATCATACCATGTTCATATCCATGTTGACTTCTATCACTGAAGAGACCAAGGAAAACAAGCTCAAAGTATGTCACTAAATTACAGACTTTGACAAGTCATTTGACGTAGATCCTTGAAATTTTCTAACTATTATGTTTAAGGCTCTACGACATCCAAATTTAGTGTATTGTTTGTGATTATGCTTCATGGTGTATTTCTTGTGATGGTGCTTTATAGAAGTGTACATATGAACATTAGTATCTTTGTAAGAATGCATAGTGACTATATAGTATTTGAATAGGGCTCACCATTCTCTGCTAAACTTTATAGACATTAGATTTATGTGCTACAAACAATGTCATATTAGATACCTTCGGTTGAAAAAATGATTTCTTTGTATCTTTGAATTTTCCATTGTCACTCTCCTATTTGCATATCCCATTTTATTGATGTTTTATTCATGAGGTGTCCTTACATAGATATATATATATATTTTTGGATATTTTTGTTATACTCATGGGATTTAAGTACATTTAATAAAAACAAAAAAAATGGCTTTCAACATATCTAAAAAAGAGACAATACAATTCATTCTCACCTCCAAAGGTGAGATGATTAATATAGTCACAACATATATATGCAAGACTATTATTTTCAATATAATGTATTATTTTGACACTAGTAGTAGAGTCTAAACTAAGGGTTGCATGACTGTCACCATCCTTCAAAAGCAATGCTTCCAATATTAGTGTCAATGCATTCAAATGAAGATCTTACATTTCATACATTGGTCACACCTACTATCTTGTATGGGTCTTTTTAGCACTGGAAGTTGTTCCTAGACTACTTGAGGGAACAAGCCTAGCACATCTTGAAATCAAATTGGATTGGGTTGGCTTGAGGGAACAAGCCTAGCACATCTTGAAATCAAATTGGATTGGGTTGGTTGAGTTGGATTTTTAGGAAACTATGAGAGTGGTAAAATTATCAAGAACGGAAATAAGTCCATTGGACATGGAGTCTATTAAATATAATGATCTAATCTAACAATCTGTGTGCAACAAGTTAGGCTAACAATACTTAGATAAAATACAAACCTTATAGATAAATGTAATGAAGAAGTATGAGGAACAAAGTTGTAAGATAATCAAAGAGCATCCTCATATTCAATGTATCTAACAATAGAAAGAATAACGTAGTATTTAGAAAACCTTTCTAAACCTGAATTAGAACTCAGATAAGTATGTGGCAAGGGTTAGAGCATATCCTATACAATAATCCTTTCAACACATAAATTGCATACATATTTCCTATATAAGCAACACATATCTAATAAGATGAATATAAAGAAAAGATGAAGGGGGGAAAAAGGAGAACAAACTGATCATAATTTTTATTATCAGCTGAAATCTTATACACAAAAAGTGACAGGTCTTCAAATTAAAATAAAATCTTCACATCCCCTGCAGCTCCTTCTTGGATCTTGAAAAACCTCTACGTCAGACCTCTCGGGTCTTCCCTCTCTCAAATGCCCCCTCCTTTCTTTTGTCTTTACATATGCATATATATATATATATCAAAGATCCTTTCCTAGCCTTCCAAGACTCGAGCTCTAACTCTTATTTCTTAAAATAGAAATTGTTACAAAGTAGTGACACATGTAACCACTGACTTCCTAACTCCTAGGAACTGAATCAAAAATCACTGACATGTGTAAAACTACTTACTAACTTCTAGGATTTAATTAAATAACTAAAATCTGAAGGTTGTTGTTTGAATATCTTGAATGTTGGAATTTATAGAATCTAAATAATATTCATCAATCTACCACCTACAATTATTGATAAGGTTATTAAGATCCTTAAGTATGTGTCACCATCTCCTTTGCTGCCACATGCCCTTTGACTGCGATGACCAATTTGTAGCACCATTCTGTAGCACATTTGGTAGCCAATTCTGTAGCTCCCTTTGTAAAACAACTAGGTAGATTCCATAGCACTTCCTATGTAATAGCTCTATAGATTATGTAGTGCCACTCCTAAAATAGCTCTATAGATTTCGTAACATAGTAGTGTTTTAGTTGTTTCTCTCAAATTACAAACTGGGCCAGGCTGAAATTTGGTCAACAAGACAAAAAGGGTATCATCTTCCTCCACAAATAAGTTTAGAGAAACCCACTTTGTCGTTTGGGTTTTATGATCAAATTTGTAATAATAGATGCTACAGGAAATTCCGTAGCACCCTCCTATATGACTGTTATGCAGATTCCATGCTAACATTTGGCTCCATTAGGGATGGCACGCTACCTGTGATTTGCCAAGAACTGTATACCAATTTCCTTATCTATCACCTAAAATATTTGACTGGACATAAGCATGTTGTTCCATTTGGCATGGAGTCTTATACTGTTGTAAACCCAAGAAAAAAACCTAAAAAGAATCTAACTACTCATATGGATATCTTATTCTCCCACCTACTCCTACTTCTAATCAAGTATGTTGCTTCTTGATCCAGTAAAATCATGCTATCAATGAAGCTATACAAGTATCTGACTAACAAGCCAAACTCTTTGTATGTGTTTCAGCAAAATGAAGACCAGAACAAAAATCAACACTTGATTGTAAGTTTGATTTTCACATTTATCATGAAACGAAGACTGAAACCTTGAACCCATGAATTCCTTCATACAGATAGCAACCGGATCATGAAAAGAAGAATATATGGAATTATGACAATAAAAGGTTACCTCTTTCTAAAACTGAAGATCAAATATTCTCTGCATATCCTCTTTCCCATGAAGTCTTCCACTTTCATCTATCTGCAAATCTGAACATGGTTGCGGGATGATTTCACTACTAATCAAATCTTGTTCGATATCTTCTTCGAAAGGCAAGATCAACTTCTTTTGTAGATCTTGGGATACTAGATTCATGTCATCAACTTTTTATTTATCAAAATATGATGCATCCTTGATATCATAGTCAAAACTATTAGAGACATTTGAATCAAGGAAAAATGTGTCTACAATATGACTATCACCAATATCCTCACAATTGGAAAGAATACTAACTGAATGTTGGATACAAAATTCAGATTCTTTACAACAATTATCAAACATAAGATCAACCAGATGATCAACTAGATAAATCTTTCTGTAATGATGATGAAAGGTAGTATGAAACTCCTTCAAAGAATGAATGGTAGCAGTAGGAAGGGATTGACACCATTCACGAGCATGTTCTTCTAAAGACAATATGAACAACTTAATTAGGACATCCTCATGAACAAACCATGTTCAAGCATGAATTTATGAAAATTTAATAAGTGATCATCGTGATGATCATGATTACTTCCTATAAATATTGGAAGATAATCATCCCATTCAATTATAGTTGATACTGGATGTGGAAAACTGGCTATATTTGAGAAATCACAAAAAGCATACCTCCGATCCAAGATAGCTTTCATTGCTAATATTTTCCTGTACCAGTGAAGTCGCCTGTCTTCCTTCATGGAGTGGAGTCTCCAGGTGAATGATGCAGTCTCGAATATGTGACTAACCCTTGTTCACCATCAAAACCTGAATATGATCAATGTTGTTCTCCCAGGGAAGATTTATTCACTTCCTACCCCGACAACGACACCAAAAGATGTTAGCACTGGAAGTTGTTCCTAGACTGCTTGAGGGAACAAGCCTAGCACATCTTGAAATCAAATTCGATTGGGTTGGTTGAGTTGGATTTTTAGGGAACTATGAGAGTGGTAAAATTATCAAGAAAGGAAATAAGGCCATTGGGCATGGAGTCTATTAAATATAATGACCCAATCTAACAGTCTGTGTGCAACAAGTCAGTCTAACGAAACTTAGATCAACTACAAAGCTTATAGATAAATGTAATAAAGAAGTATGAGGAACAAAACTCTAAGATAATCAAAGAGCATCCTAATCTTCAATGTATCTGATAGAAGAAAGCATAACTCAGTATTCAGAAAGCATTTCTAAATCTGAATTAGAACTCAGATAAGTTTTTGGAAAGGGTTAGAGCATATCCTATATAATAATCCTTTCAACATATAAATTTCATACATATTTCCTAAATAAGAAACACATAGCTAAGTAGATGAATATAAAGAAAGATGAAGACTGGAAAAAGGAGAACATATTGATCATAATTTTTATTATCATTTGAAATCTTATACATAGAAAGTGACAGGTCTTCAAATTAAAACAAAAGCTTCACATCCCATTCATCTCCTTCTTGGATCTTGAAAAAAATCTACTTCAGACCTCTCAGGTCTTCCCTCTCTCGAATTCCCCCTCCTTTCTTTTGTCTTTACATATGCATATATATCAAAGATCCCTGCCTAGCCTTCCAATATTTGAGCTCTAACTCATGTTTCTTAAAATAAAAACTGTTACAAAGTAGTGACACATGTAACCACTCACTTCCTAACTCCTAGGAACTGACTCAGAAAACATTGACATGTGTACAAATACTTACTAACTTATATGATTTAGTTAAATAACTAAAACCTGAAGGTTGCTATTTGAATATCTCGAATGTTGGAATTTCTAGAATCTAAATAATATTCATCAATCTGCCACCTACAATTATTGATAAGGTTATTAATATCCTTAAGGATGTGTCACCATATCCTTTGCTGCTAGATTCCCTTTGACTGCGAAGACCAATTCGTAGCATCATTCTGTAGCACAGTTGGTAGCCAATTCTGTAGCACCCTTTGTAAAACAACTCTTCATATTTCGTAGAGCTTCCTATGTAACAACTCTGCAGATTCTCTAGTGCCACTCCTGAAATAGCTTTGCAAATTTTGTAGCACACTGGTGTTTTAGTTGGTTCTCTCAAATTACAAACTGGTTCAGGATGAAATTTGGTTAGCAAGTCAACAAGGATATCATATTCCTCCACAAAACATTTCAGATAAACCCACTTTGTAGTTTTAGTTTTATGATCAAATTTGTAACAGTAGCTGCTACAACAAATTCTGTAGCGCCCTCCTATAAAACTGCTCTGTAGATTCTGTGCTAACAGGTCCAATATTTCACAATCATGCCTTTAGGATGCATTTCACATATACATACAGAGGGTATGTATATCATTGTTATCCAACAAAATTCATGCAAAGATATTAGTTTCTCAGGTCATGAGTGTCATAAATATTAGAAATTCTCCTCTTTTTGTTTCAATGATACGCAAAGGGGTGAAAATAATACACAAGATCCTGGGATGGCCAATTCTTAGCTTTATCTCTATTGAAACCCATATCTACCATTATTCCCTCAATGAAACATGAAAAATACGTGATGGAATGCTACTAGTGTGCTAAATCCTCTATTTTCATGTATCTAGTTGTTCTTCATATTGATCACTAAACTATACACACCTTTTGAGTGGATGCTCCAAAATTTTCCAAGGCATTCATTCTGAGATCTACAAATCCTACATTTTGTTGACATGGTGGGAGCCTATCCTATTTGTTTTCCTTGAAGATTCCTTCATTACTCTAGTTTATATATTTACTTCAAGGATAGATGCATCAAACCTCTCAAATGCACTAAAATCTAATTTCCTTCCAATAGAAAAATCCCCTTGATTTGGCCCCCATTGTATTTACATTAAAATATAACACCATATTTCCAAAACCATAAGCATCCATATAGTGATTTTTCCTTAGAAAAAAAGTTCTTTATATTTGAAGGATCCCCTATTATTAGTCCCTTCCAAAGGCACGGGACTATAGAAAGCATGCATTGACTGCACTTTTTTTTGCGTTGACAAAACAATTAGTGTTTGTTTCCAAAGTTTAACTTTGTTGGGAGAGATCCAATTTTTCTTCATGTGTTTTGATTGGTCCTGCAAAACAACATCTTATTTCTAGGCCGACATTGGAAATTGGTGGAATTTAAAGTGTTGGGCCAGACAAGATGCATATATATTTACTATACAATATATATATATATATATATATATTCTTTCAATTGTTCATTAAATTTAGTACAATTCATAAATTTTGAAGGGATTTTTGTGTATTGTTTCACATGGTTCACTGCGATAGATTTCATAGATTACAATGAATTTTAATTGAAGTATTTTGTTGTAATTAATTGTTCAATTCTTTGGGTTTGATCATGATACATTGTGCTATAATCTAGGAAAGGGAGGTTGTTCCCAAATTTACAGGTGCTGCGGTTGGTGACTTGGAAGATATCTGGTTTTTGGGCTTGTACAAATTTATGAGAGGGTAAGAAGTCATGTGCATCTAGTATCTTGCTTCTAACTAGTTGGATACCATATTAATATATGTATTTTATACAAGTGCAATTAATTTCTCTGGTTGTTGTTTGATAGATTTTTCATTGTGCATAGTGCAACAACTTTTGTTGTGTTGTTAGTTTTTCCAAAAGCAATTCAAGTTGAATGAGGGCAGTTATAGAGAATTTCTAGGACGAAAAAAGTCAAAGGTGAACATGGAGAGAAGGTGTGTTGTTTTGATGTTATATTGTTCACTTTGTTTCTTGGGGTTGTTGAATGTGTTTATCTAACATGTCAATTGTCGTGGTTCATAAAGACAAAGCTGCTATGATTTTCAAAGTTCTTGGAGTGGTGAGTTGCAAGAGTTCTACTTTTGGGTTTGTGGAGATGTAAATTTGATTATAACAAATCCTCTACATTGTATGCTATATGTTCGAGAATATTAGCTCCTGATTCTTATTTTGCGTTTCTCTATGGTCAACTTGAATTTTTCTTCTTCTTTTTCAGTTGCTTGATGATATGGAGATAGTGAATGTATAAATTTAGGGAGTAGTGCATTATTTTTTAGGTTGGATGCATTTTCATATGGTGCAAGGGATTGTTTGGTTGGTGCATTAAATTGTGTTCCATCTTTTCATTTTTTTCAGGGGGTTTGATTATAGTATAAGAAGGTATAGTTCAAAAATAAGGGCATATTATAGTTTTTTCGGAGACCTTTTCTATGAACATATGGTGGCACTCAGTGTGGCTATATATTGTTTGCCTCAACTTTGATAGAATAATATGACTGACACAACCAATACTATGTATTTTCAATGCTTGGGAAGAGAATTCATGTCAGTTATGGTCGTGTAGTCTCGTTCCTCTACACAATGAATTTTTATAAGGGATGTAACTTGGACGGTAACCCAATGATTTGTTAGATGTTGATTTTGTCATATTTGTAAGAAAAGGGAAGCTATTTGGAACTACCTCCAAGTGAATGCATAATTCTAGATTATATGAATTTTTGGCACATGTATTGAAAATGGACCAATTGTCTACTATGTGATAGGTATAGTTGTACAGAGGGTAGAGATATGGCTATAGAAAAACCTTTCATCCAACTTCAAAAGTGGTAGTGGCCAAGTAAAAATGATTTTTTACTAAAAAATTATCCAAACATAAATAGATCATAGACATGTGATTTCCCCAAGGCTAAGAGAAGGATGCAAATCTAGTAAATTGTATTTTACACATATATAGGATATGTTTCGAATAGAAATAGCCATAATAAAAAACCATCGATCAATTTATAGATAAGAAACACATTTTCTTTGAAGTTCTTATAGATGCATGGAATTTCCTCATAAATTGGAGTAAATCAATTTACCATAAATCAGTGACCTATATTGAAAATTATGTTGCTTGACATGATTAGAGATGAAAAACTATTGGAAATGTAGAGGTGTGGAAGTGTAGCAATGTAGGAGGATGACCCATGTTGATTCTTCGCACAAGGATTAAAAATAGAATTTCTTAAGTATACCATGTATAACTATGAACATATGGATTAAAAATAGAATTTCTTAAGTATACCATGTATAACTATGAACATATGACCACACTTGGTGGAACTATGTCTTGTGCACCTTGACAGTGGCAAAGGAATATCACTAGCACAACCAATACTATGTATTTTCAATGCTTGTGTAGAGAATTCATGTCGCTTATTGTTGTGCAGTTTCACACCTGCTATTGCAAAACCTCCATCGAACCTCAAAAGTGGCCAAGTAAAACATATTTTGACGAGAAAATCATCCAAAGAAAAATAGACCGCAGACCTCAGATTACCCCAAAGCCAAGAGCATGATGCCAATATTCCAAAATTCATTTTACACATATATTGGCTACCTTTCAAATAACAATAGCTATAATAAAATACCATCGTAAAGTCTATAGATAAGAAGCAATTTTTCTTGTAACTACTTCTATATGTATGCCCTTTCCTCCTAAATCAGAGTAAATCAATTTACCGTAAATCAATGACCTATTTTGCAAATTACGTTGCCTGTCACAATAACAGATGCAAAACTATTAGAATGTGGAGGTGTTGAACTGTAGTAATGCGAGAGGATGACCTGTGCGGGTTCTCTGCGCAAGTATTAAAAATAGACCATATCAATTCAACCAATTATAGTTGTGTGGAATGGATGAGGATTCAAAATAGAATGAGTGAACACTTGATCTATTTTTTAGTCGTTGTGCGAGATTCTTCACTTTTGAACTTTGCACTAATAATTCATACCACTTTCGATCTGGCATTGGCATAGTTGGTTGCATAGATTCTTGTGAAATTGGTAGAGTGATGTCATCAGTACTTCCACATAGGTGTATGATGCATAGAACCGATACTTTGTCTATTTAACACTTGGTTTATATTCAAATCTTGTGCAGAGAACTAATACATTTTCTCTTTCAGCATTATTGTAGTTTTTCATCTCACATCATGTTGTTTGATAGTGTGTGCTCTATGCATAGTGTAGTTACTTGTTTTCATTAAAATTTGCATTGGCATTGGTTTAATGTTTAAGAAAACCAATCCTCTTTTATCAATTGTATTGTTGAATCAAATGGTTGAATGAAATATTTTTGATGTGCATCATATATGCAAAAAAACACTTGTTGTTTTTCTTTTTCAAGGGTGGATTAAATTGGTCAAGATCTATTTCAGAAACTGTATAGATATAAAAGGAATCAAATATAAACAAAAATAAAAACAATGTATGTTGTTTTGATATATATATATATATATATATATATTTGCATTTATTTTTCTCCACTAGTTTCTCGATGATATAGGAATAGCTTAAAAATCATCTGAATGAAAGAATGTTTTCATATTATTGTTACATATTTAGAAATTTATCATTTATGTTTTGGATCGATAAATTGTGTTCGGAATTGCAAGCAACTAATATAGCAGATAATTTGGTCATAGAGAAAATAAAATATTGATAATTTGCGTTATGTTTGCATCTTGTTGTCATCGATCTGCATTTCTATTTAACTTGTTCGATATGAAATACATTGAAACAAATACCAATGTTTAAAAAGAGAATAGGGAAAAGAAAGAAGCATGGAACAATAATTGGAAAGGTGCATTTCTCTAATTTTATCTATGTACTATTCCTTTGTTGTTCGTTAATATTGTGTATTTCTTGTGATTTTGACATAAGGGTTTATTTGTGTGTTCATTGAATTTGGTGCACTGATTTCACTTGAAAATGAAATAGAGCAATTACAGGAGAGTAAGAAGTGACAAGAAATACATGATAATAAATTCAATAAGAATTTCCTAAGAGGAGGTGTGCCTGTAACAATTACACAAGGAATGACCTATTTTTTTGGTAAATTATATGCATATGCACCAATTTATATCCATAATACATAGTAGTGTGTATAATTGAAAGTGCATATTTCATATGTGGATATCATATCGATAGTAGGTTGGAAATAAACATTTTTTCAAGATTTTAAGTACAAAACTCTAAGGCATTTGCATATTGAATGTTGTATGGAAGACTGAACAAATCGTCACCATAGACAATTTTGGAATTACACATATGAGATAGCCTTTTGTCAATTGTGAATGGACAATGTATTGAAGGAAAATTCTTCTACTTGCACTTATTGGATGATAGTGCATTATTTAATTAATAAATGTACAACATTAAATTAGATAATTGTTCAATTGAGAAAAGACACATTGGATTGCAAAATAGAAACAAAGTTTGGATTATTTTCATTTGAAAAGAATGACACATACAAAGGAAGACTAGTACATTTCATAGAACTATGCTATGTAGTTTTCACATTTCAACAATGGTTGCATTTCTATGGGACATTGATTCTGTGTTGTTAATGTGTGCTTGTCCTGTCGTTTGATGCTTATCTATCAAAGGGAAACAAGATCTGTAAATAAGATGATATTATTTATTTATGTTTGTTAACACTATCACTTGATGTAGTTAGTGTTATTGAGCAGAAAGAACAGAAATTAAGCTCATTGTTGATATATGGTGCATGATGGTTTATTTTTCCAAATATTTCACCCTATTACATACTTCTAACACTAACATTTAGTACTTAGCAAGATTCAAACACTATTAACTTGGTGTTCCTCAACTCAAGTGATATTGGGACGATAGAAAAATGTTATGTTGAACTGCGATCATTGTGATTTTGTCTATATTGGATACCCTCACATTGCTTGAGTAAGTACAAACCATATATATAGGTTGTTTTCGAAGCCTCGCAAAACTTTTTGAATTGGTTGGGTCATCCCAGAGGTAGCATTTGGATTTGGTATACATTTTTCTGAGATAACAACGTCTCTTTGCTTGGGATTCCTTTGGACCAGTGAAATGTGAGTGTGCTTCATCCTTTATTCTAGAAATCCAAGCACTAGTTGGCCCAAGTCCTGAAGCTAGAAATTTTCCTAGTTACTTAGGCACTTGAAAATCGCAAGGACTAGGTAATCATTCCAATGGGAAATTCCAATGGGAAATTCCAATGTTATCCTCTTGTTTGGTTTGGATTATTTGAAAATAAATAAGAGGAATGAAAATACAACCAATATAGGGGGCAGTCTAGAGAGTGCACCTTTCATGTTCAACAAAGGTGTTGATCCATGGAAACACACATAGTAGATGTTGACGAACCACATGAACTTCTTAGCACAATTTAGGTAACTGTTTCGTGAGGCTAGGGATATTTCTCATCAATTTTTCATTGGTTCCCCTTCCCAACATTACACTTCCCAGTGCTAGCTGACATGAGAATGAAACGATGGGACTACAAATAGTCTCCATGAACTGTAAGTTGTAGTAAATCTTATGTTTGCTATGAGAACCCATGGATGTGGGTAATTTGCAATTGAACTATGATTCCTGGGATAAATGGACCTGGTGGATTGGTGGTTGGTAGAGATGCTCAATTGAAAACTAGTGGGAGCTTTATTTGTGAAGGAATGAAAATTGGATTTGAATACTATGGCCTTAGAAGGTTGTATAAATATCTCAAAAGACAACCAAAAATTGGCACCATGATGTTCCCATTTTCACATCGACTCCATGCATCGATATTCTTTTACTGATACATTGAAATTTAGATCTAGGTTCATTTAATGTTGTATGTAGTGGAAACGATTCACCGTACTCCAGATGGCCTTTTCCTAGTGTGGGGTCATAACTATATGTGCATATCGTACATGTGTAATATGGTTGGATCAAATTTCTTGAAAATTCAATACTGTGAAATGATTTGTATCCCTTGTATCTCATGTGCAAGAGTACAATCATTTCCAGTCTCCTATGTGCTACCCATGACTTCACGTCTAATATAATATTTGCAAATCTGTTGGCCTCTCAGGTTCTCTTGTAAATGTATAGGTAAAAATCCTTTTGATGACAATATTTATGAAAGATGGTTACATATTGAGTTAGTGCATCATTTGAATGAGATATGTCTACAACTTCAATACAAATCATCAATTTATATTACTTGTCATCTGGAAAATTCCAATAAGTTAATGTTCATATCATATTGTTTAAGTTTAGCAAGGAAATTTATCCATGGACCTTCTCTAAATTGTCGTTGAAGCAACATTGTTACTAGAATATGTCCTACATAGGTTGTCTACACAAAAATGTTGTTTTGTTTTTCTATCTGCTATGTGTTTGTTTCTTTAAATGCATTTTGATAAACATGAAAATTATGAATAGTACATTACTGAGGTTGGATTGCATTAAGGCCAACTACATAGGGAATATTTACTAACTTGTGCTTTCCATGCCTTATTTATTTACAAAATATGGGGAATGATTAATAGAAAGAATTAGAAATATCATAGAGAAACAAAAAATTTAATTTGCACAAGTTCTAATTAGCCTTCATTTTTCACAAATCCAAGAAAATCAAAGTGCCATAAATGACTTGGTCATCATGAAAATTATGTGGCCTATCAAAATCCCCAATGCAAATCCATTGCAAATGCAAAGGTGCAGAAGGGTCAAATTGTGAAACAATTAGTCCTATGAATTATTTGCACAATAGTTGAAAATAGAATTAACAATCCCAATTGTGCGAGCCATATACATATGTGCATAGCACATGTGGGGAAAATATCGGTGAACAGACTGTGGGGGTTTAGTGGTTTGCATTGGTTGTATATGTCAGGTCTCACATTGTGATGTAGAGCCCCACCCACTCTTGGGGTTTGTGTGACCTCCCGGTCTAGGATCGATCAACTTCAAGAGATGAAATAACTCATAGGCTCTTTCTGAACCCTCAAATCCACTATGCAGGTCCTAAGTTCTCCTTCCTGAATGCAAAAATTTTCTTCTCAAGGGTCTCCAAGCAAAAAAATATCCTTCCCGAGAACTTTGGGTGAAACCTCAAGCCTCTGAAGAATTTGGGACTTTGGAGCTATCTAGCTTCGGGACTCTCCATAGAATAGGACTCCAATCCTTCTGAATCACCTAATTAACGGAGCATCAAACCACAACAGGGATCGACAGCTCACAACGTCTGCTCCAATCTACAGTGGGAATTTACTTCATGAATTCTGCTTCCACAAGTCTGCCTATTCCAAAACAACGTGCTCCTAGAGGGTCAAACTCTGAAGAATATCAGACGACTCTTACTCTCCCACCAGATCGATGGTTGGTAGTTCACTTTGTGACTCCGGGCTTCGGGGGTTTTGAATTGCCACTCCACAGTTCTATCGGAGTGATAGACCAACAAACTCACACAACAAGAAATCAATGGTCCATGCCTTCCCGTCGACCAATGGTCATGATTCACTCCGAGACACTGGGATTCAAGAGTTCTGAATTTCTAACTCTTGCAATTCTCCAGAGTGCTAGACTGGAAGACTCACAAAGGACTCAAATCAACGGCTACCACACTCTGTCAAATGGATGGCCCAGATCTATTTTAGGATTCAGGTGTCCAGGTGTATGCTTAGTGGAAACCCTTGTATCTCTCAAATACATGAAATGTTGAAGGACCTCTCCTTCCTCCATGTGTCCTTCTTAATATCAATGACTAGGATGAATCTCTTGGTTCGAGACTTCAGAAGTATTTTCTTCTAAGAAATATTTCACTCTGTTTCCCTTGAGTGATACCTCTCTGGACCTTGGGATCTAGTTCCAGGTTTCCTCCTCTGATGGATGGCTCAGAATGACTTTGTACTTCAAGGCTTAGGAGGGATCGAACACTTCTTCCCTCTATTTTCCTAGAATTCTAGTCTTCCATATTTGACAATCTTCTGACACGTATCCTTGGGAAGTGGATGGACAACATTATCTCCGGCCTTTAGGAATACTGATTCCTCCATGATCTATACTCCAAATATCCTAAATAATATAAGTACGAAAGACTTCAGAGGTTAACCCTCACCCAAATTCTCCAGATCTGATGGTGACGAGAGATCCTGTATCCTCCCACACGGATCTTGTCTATTTGACATTTAAAACAAATAAATCTTCCTCCCCCTTAAGTATTTTTGCCTCTATCCTTCCTGATATTTGTTCCTTGAGGTATCTCAGACCTCTGGCGCACTCCTTGCATCCTTTGAACTTTTAAAGATTTTGGACTTAGAGAATTTTTCAAAAAAATCTTCATACGCACTCCTTGCGCTCATCCCCTCTGAGATTTCTTCAACACTTCGACTAAGTGTTGGTCCGACAGACACCTTGCACAAGTCTTCTTCAACATTTTCTCTCCATCAAGTGACTGTGCACTCCTTTCACTTCCTCTTCAAAGTTTCACACTACCTCTTCTGATCTTCTGAGTCAATCTTGACTCAACCTTCACAATCCTTGTGGGAACTATGCACTCCATGCACCAGAACTCTCAGAAGATAAACAATTGAAACTTATAACAACATTAATAGTTCACACATCTATTATTTAAACACATAATCAGGAACATAAAAAAAATAAAACAAAAAGAATCATCACATGTACTCAATTAACTCAAATGAATACAACAACACACATTTGGAATCAAACCTCTCTACTTGTATTCCTTCAATAAAATATGTACATGGACTCATATAGTTCTCTGCATCTCTCTACAATGAATAGAAGTGATAAAAATAAAATTCAACAGCCTTATTTGGGAATTGGTTACATATATTTATACATGTAGAGGCTTCTCAAGCCTTCCTACCTATTATCTTAGTGCTATCCTATAACAATTAAAAAAAATATCTACTAAGGATTATTAGAACAAATGGCCATTATATTCAGATACGAGTTGATGCTCGATATATGTACAATCCTAACTTGCATTAAAGAAAAATACAATGTCCTATTATCTCATGGAATGGATCAAGCCTCCAAACATTAAAAGACATTTAATCAACACTTTCAAAATATTCAAAATAATGCGCTCTCCTTGGAATCAAAACTAATTTGAAATGTGCACGATGGGTGTTGAGTTGTCCTCCACTCGACCTCTTTAATTGTTGATGGTGATGCTCCTGCATCATACTCCTCTCGACAAAAATATTCATGGGCTCCTTTCCATGAGCTCCTGTACAGTTTTTCCATGCTTCTGAATATGAGGTTCAGTAACCCAACTAGCATCCTCTATTGGGTGATATTTCCACTTCACTGGGTACTCAAAATAAGTTTTCCTCCCAGTCTTCTTACCAATCCTTTGATCTATAGTTTTATCCATCTGCGGAT
>CBVK0100005218.1:0-15568 GCA_900067695.1 Picea abies | reverse complement strand
TCGATCTATCACTGTGATAGAGGGATCGAGAGTCCCATTACCTCGTTAAATATTTTTGAATGACGCTGCCTGCTTTCCATCCAAAGCGCAGATTCTGAATTGGAGATGATCATTGGTTGTGGCTGTAAAGTTGTAATTCTCTTGCATTTTTCTCTTTTTCACATGTATGGAATGTCTAGAGATTTGGAGGCTTTAGGCATGTCTGAATCCTCGATAGCTAGAGTATTTTGACCAATCGGACTGCTGTTCTACTTTGTAAATGAATTTATAAGCTATATAAATTCGAGAAAAAGTTTTTTGGAAAAAAATAAATTATAAAAGCCATTCTAAGAATGAAAATGTAATAGAAAATACATTATTAAACAACCTTCTATTACATTAGATCAAAATTTATATTTGCCTGGTTGTAACTTAAAATATAAAATTGGATTTCTTCCATTACAAATTTATATTGTGCGGTTTTGGTAGAGGTATCTTATTACACTTCTTGTTTTTAGTTTCTTCGAAATACTATAGTGTTTCTTTTATTTTAAAATAAAAAAATACTTTACTCTTCTATGAAGAGTCTAAGCCAAGTTATGATTTTTTTTTTTTTTTAAGTATATGGTAGTGTATACCTAAGAGTAACCATTGGCTTTAATATAATGTATTTCTATTTGTTGGTAGTTTTTAAAGTTCATATAACATATACATGTCTTTTCAACACTAATGTGCTTAGTATTCAAAATCGTTATCATTGCACACTATGTTACTTCACATAATATATAACTAAGAGTAACCACTGACAACAATAGAATAAAAAATCTTCAAAGTTCATACAATATATACATGCCTTTACAACACCAATTTGTTTACTATTCAAAATCGTTGCCATTGCACGTTATGCTACTTCACATAATGTATGATAATGCACCTACATTCTATGTTTTTAAAAAATCCTTTTCCATTTCTTTCTCTTGTATTTTGTCTATTGTCATTTCAGTAATTAGGGATGGTGTGTTCGCTGCTTATTTCCAAAGGCATTGTATACATGGACGTAAAAAATTAAACAAAATTTTCATTGTTTTTTCTCTTTAAACTTGCTTGCTCCCACTTCATAGTGTCTTCCTTTCATATATAATCCTAGTAATATGATGCTTCCAATTAAATTATGCTTGCAAAAATATATACACTATAAGTAAAATAGGATTTTGTGGAAGCACTTCTCCCTATTTTCTATTTTTCTTTTAGCGGAGGTGCACAAGTAGAGGCTTTAACAAAGGTTTTCTATTCCATGTGCCTACAAATAGTTGGGGACATGGGTGATTTATGATAGCACACATTGGTGTGCTTATATATCTAAATGCATGTTGTAAATAACAATTCAAAAGGTGGTCTTCCATGTTGGAATTTTATAAAACACAATTTTCTTTTAAATTTCCCCACAATGTGCATTAAACATATAAATGTATTGATGCATCTTGATACAAGGCACATTGCATTATGTTTTGAATTTTGTTCAAAAGCATCTTGATACAAGGCACATTGCATTATGTTTTGAATTTTGTTCAAAAGTTTATTTTACAAAAACGACCCATGGTGTTTACTAAATCTATAAACACATCGATGTGTCATTATACAAGGTGCACCACAGTAGGGTTAAATAAAAAAATACCAAACCAACCCTAAATTTTGAAAAACAATTGTCATGTGGTGCACACTAACTATACAACTGCATATGTGCATCTTGATACAAGGCATGTTGATTTTGGGTTAAGTAAAAAAACTTGAATTTTGTAAAAGAATCTATCTAACAGTTACATTATGGCGCTTGCTAAAACTATAAACTCACAAATGCATCTCACAAATGCATAACCCTACTAGGTGCACCATGATAGGGTTAAATATTTTTTTTTTAAATTGCTCACTGCACCATAGATCTATATTCACACTAGTGCGTTACGATATGAGGCACACCATGGCAGGGTTAAATAAACTAATACCAAAGTGATTTCTCATTTTTACTACCCGCAATTGCTTCCAACACCTTCAAGCACTAGTGCTCTTTATCCCTTTATGAGTTCCCCATTGTTCCATGTCTTCAAATTGCTTAATTTTACCAACAATCTTCATCCACCATGAATTCCATTTTGTTTCCAAAATTTTCACCCCCCACCATCCCCACCCCCCCAAATAAGAAAAAATATTTGTATTTTCTATGGAAACCATGCCTCCATGACAAAGATGAGTCTTTTGTAGACTCATGAGCTGCATGATAATGTGTTTATAAGTCACACTATGTGGGGTGCTATTTAACATTTTAAGAACATCGATGATTTGAAAATGGTTGGCACATGCATTTCTTGTGCTATTTTTAGTGTGGTATCATGCACACACACACACACCATGAAACATATGTAGGTGCGCCTTATGATGTTGGTGCATGGCTAGATGAATCAATAAAGTGTCAACAATGATACCCTCTTACATTGGTTCTTCAAATTGACAAATTTGTATGTGCCTACGATATGCGGTTTACTGGCATGGAATAATAACATTGTTGTTTGGTGTTAGGGATTATTTAATCCCTGGTGCTAAACATAAGATAGTTATACCTTGGGATGGCAGTGCATGTGTGGATGACACAACACATCATTTCTAGTGTTACTCTCTCACTTTGGTTAATTTCTTGGCACCTTATATATGCATACTATTTGCGGTGCAATGATGAGGAATACTAGCACCATGCACTGGTGGTATGCTAATTATTTCACATGTATTGAATATAATTATGAATGGTAATATAGCTTAGATTGTATATACTATATCTATATCTTCTTAATGAGGTATGTATGTCAATCAAACATGGACATAACATCAACAAGTCAATATGTATAACTTCATGCATGTATGTTTAGGAGTTATAGAAAAGGGAGAAGGATGTGTTTCCTCATCGGATTACTGTTGATACTAACCTCGTTTTGAGGGATGTTGGCCTATTCAAGTTTATTGAGGTGGATAATTCCATCAAGGGGGAAATTGAGTTATTGTTTTAGTTGATACATCATTGGGATCATGGTAGATGAACATTTGGGCTTGGGCTTGCTTTGTGGTACCAATCCACAAAGGAGGAAATTTATTTCATCATTAACCTACTTAGGATGGGGCATATTTTCCCCATTTATCGTATGTGTTTCTTACTATTGCAAGAGATATTCAATTGGCATATGTCCAATAATATTTTAGTCCAATGATTACTGGCCCTAGTGACTTCTATATTGTTGGGGGACAATGATGCTTACATTCTTTTGGAGTCGAGGAGGTTAGGTTCTTGTGGCTTATCATCACCACACGAACACACCATACTACTAATGGGAAGTGCATTAGTTTCCCTATGAAGTATGAAATAGACAGGTTTGTTCAATGACCCACATTGATAAGGTGTTTGACTATTTTACTACAATAATTTTGTATTTTTTTAGATAGATATTGTAGTGTGTTGGAGGGGAAGCAACTCTTCCCCTTTTTTTAGATAGATATTGTAGTGTGTTGGAGGGGAAGCAACTCTTCCCCTTTTCTTTAGAGCTATTTTGTTTATTTTTTGATAGGTTTCTAGTGACTCAACCATGTTTTGACCAACACCCTCCTAGGAAGATGATTGATGTTTATATGCATGTGTGAGACTAGATGTTTCCCAAGACTGTTTCCCAAGATAGGCCAATCAAAGTTATCATTAAGACAATGGGCGAGCATGTCATTTCTATGTTAGATATTAAGGATAATAAGATCCTTCATATTGTGTAGTGTCCATATGCATGAAAGGATTGGAAGGGGTGTTTGAACCTTCTATTCACTACACCTGAGCTACTAGATGACAGAGGTTATATTATCATGATGTTTTGATTATAATAGTTTCATAATT
The DNA here is from genome assembly GCA_900067695.1 of Picea abies. Lineage (NCBI taxonomy): Eukaryota > Viridiplantae > Streptophyta > Pinopsida > Pinales > Pinaceae > Picea > Picea abies. The sequence goes on along the minus strand of CBVK0100005218.1, from coordinate 11,667 downwards.
TTCTTTGTATTTGATGCACATGTTATTAACCATAACATTTTTTTGATGATTGAGTTGATGCTTTTTGGAAATGAAAATGGAACTGAGAGGGGAGGGAAATGAGGGATTGCATAGGTAGTGAAGGGGATTCCTTGTGCCGAGGTAATCCAACTAGGAAGGCATATGAGAATTTAGTGGAAGACCTAGCTTGGTGGGTAGGAAGGGGTTTCTGTTAATGACAAATTATGAGGGAGAGTGGCCTTCACATCCATAAACTTCCATGAGAAGTCTATGTTTTCCTGGTAGTATCATGGTCTAGCACGGGGGTGGCCATTTGTAGCGAGGACTAGTGAAACTACGCCTATGGTTGGGTGGAAAAGCACACACCCTGTAACACCCCTATTTCCCCCAGCCTACAAACATAATTATATTTTTCTAAAATACTATGGACATACCTGTTATGATGAAATATTTACATTATTAATGTAAAAAGGAAAATGTTGAAAAACTGCTGAAGGGGATTTTCTACATAAGTTATGATGCTATGAGAAGGAAATAGTGAGGGAATTTCCCTTGCCAATTTAAAATTCAAGAAAAATCTAGATGGCCCATTTTTCTATAATTGTAGTTAATGGAGGAGGTTGGTAGTTTAACTATCATCTTCCCACAATTATGAAAGGGAATTGGGGTTGTACCAAAACATCCTTACCTCAGAAGCAAAGGAAGAAAAGTGCCCATCTAGAGGATTTTGGGTTTACCCGCGAATTGGGGGTTTTGACCCACAAAATCTTGTTGAAGAAGGCAAGAGACAAGGAAAAATCATGAGCAAAGAAGAGGAAGAGGACACGCAAATGGGTTTGAGGACTAATAGAGAAGAAGAGAGGGCATGAGAGGCTCTCTGGTTCTGAGGAAAAGAATTGAGAACTAAGTTGTTTTGGTTACAAGAGTGCTTGGACAATGTTTTCTAATCAAGCTGATAAACAAAGTTGTGGTGATTGAGTGAACAATCCAAGAAGACTCCCTTGCTTGGTGGATGGAAAAATGGACTGTTTAGTTCTTGTGGGAAAAGGATAGTAACATTTGTCCCTTGTTGTTGTTGAGATCAAGTGGAATCCCTCTCATGGAATCATGATCTAGCTAAGGGGGTGTCTAGTGGAGGAATACTACAAGTGGGTGAAAAAGGGAACCCCTTTCAACATTTGCCAACAAATTTCCAATTTTAGATAAGGGTGACTCTGATTTTTTATATTTTCTTGGTTGTTTTGTTTTAATATGCATTTTTTTTCTTGAGATAGATGATGGAAAATTCTTTTACCTTGCTTGAATGGTAGAATTTGTGGCTTTGATGGCCTAGTGGCCTAGGAAATTGGAAGCAAAGCTTGAATATCATATTTTGTAGATGGTTTTCTTCCTACCTCTGTTTAGAGAAGGAGAATTGTTAGTAATGAGATGGTTTTCTTCCTACCTCTGTTTAGAGAAGGAGAATTGTTAGTAATGTGTTTTAAATGAATTTGGAAGCATACGAATTTAAACCATGTGTTGGTTGGAAGGTCCTCAAGGGAATATCTAGGGACCAAACCTAGAAATATAGAGTTAGGGAAGACTCTATGGGATAACTGCGAACCTTTCAATCCCTTAGAATTATTGTTTCCCTGTTACAAGATTTGGATTTTGAAGTGGAAGGTGCTTCCTAAAAACAATTTCCCCTAGTGAATGCAGGCTCAAGTCCGTGACCTTAACCAAATCTTAGATAAGATCTGAGAGTGTAGCCCTCGAGGGCTTGTCAAATCCCCATATGACCAAGACCTTGGAACCCTGCGCTATGCAAAAAGGGAGTCAAGCCTTTCGAGCTTTGGGACTTCGGAGTTCTGGGACTTCGGGATGTTGGAACCTCAAAACATTCAAATCTCGCTGAAGGAAACATGTTGAAACGATGATCAGATGGTTGACCGAAAACTAGTGGTTTCCTATCTGTTATCGTGAGATACGCTTTATCGTTAAACCCTGGCCAACTTCTCGGCCACGAAGTTACTACGCTTTATCGTTAAACCCTGGCCAACTTCTCGGCCACGAAGTTACGCGAGCCATCGATCCAAGAAACATCATAATTTTTCCTAACAGTTGGATATATGCTACAGTCAAATTTGGCGTTTACCTACTCCGGGAGTGAAAAGTTGTAAATGGACAGAATCCTCAAATGTCGAAGTCGTGAAGCAACATGAGACATAGATCTAAGGATCCTTCGGTGCCCTTATTGATCATTAGATCAATTATAATGGAAGGATAGAGTAAGTGGTATCATTAACCGACAAAAAGCAATCATCCCCACTTTATGACCACTTACTCTATCCTTCCATTATAATTGATCTAATGATCCACTTTATGACCCCTTCCAAAGGTAATCCTTCGGGGAATCGAAGGGTTAAGAACAACAAGGGTTGCGAGCTCGTGAATCCCTGAAGTGGTGAAATCTTGCAAACCGTTAGATCCTGGATAAGAATTCGGGAGTAATGTGAGCTATTGATATAAGGATCCATTGGGGACCCTTCCCAATCGTTCAATCAACTAGTGGAAGGACAACGTAAGTACTTCAACGAAGTCTTACTATGGGAGTCCGGAACTTCGAAAATACGAGACTTTGGGGCCCCGAGAGATTTGACATGTTGGTGCTCAAGCCAAATGCCAAAGCATAAAAGGACAAATTATGTGGCGAGGAATTCCAGAATCTTTGAAACTCCGAGACTCTGAGAGATTCGAGGATATATGAGAGTGTGTTAAGCACCGAAGCAACAAATTTACCTTGTTGTTGCATCCCATTCCAATTGAATGGGACCACATACACCATGATTATGTGGCATTCTTAGATAGTTCCACATGGCATCATGGGAGTGGTCGCGAGTTAGGTGTGGGACCCCCACCCCTTATCAATTCTAAACCTTATGTTAAGTGTAGACAATTATCAACTATTGGATCTAAGGGTGGATCGATACCTACCATAGATTATGGAGAGAAAGGAAACTTCAGGAATTGAGGTCTACGAAGATGTTGAAGAACTGTACAAGAATGATGGAGGGCTGAAGGCCCAATATTGGTGAATATCGTGATATATGCCCTACAACCGCCCCTCCAGTGGCCATGTCATCGCTAAAGAATGACGATCATGGCCGAGTTCGTGCCAGGTGGGATGGTATGAATGAGGTGGAGCCACATGTCCTTTGACCAATGATACCTCAATAATTTCAGGGAGCCATAAATTTTGACTCAGAACTCAGTTTTGGATGAGTTGATAGTCATTGGAAAGCTCTCAGGAAGTAGGAGAAATGAGTTTCAATTGTTTCTCTATCTGAGCAAGGATTCCTGCAAGGAGTGCATTTGAAGTCGTCCGCAAGGAGTATGTTGACAGAAGGCCCAGATAGTTTAACTCTTGTTCTCGTTCACCCATAAGTGAAATTGGGTTGTAGGAGCCATGCGAGGAGTGCGCAGGCTAAGGAAAGTCTCAGTTGTGAATCTGAGCGGAGCATTGAAGGATTGTTGCTGCAGGTGTGCGCAGGGTCGAAAGAATTCAAGCACTTGAAGTGTTTGAAAATATTTTGTGCAAGGAGTGCATGCAAGGACCCTCTTTGAGGCTCGAAGTTGTGAAAATCTCAGGAGGGATAAGAAATTCAAATCTGTTGAAGGATCGCACAAGAAGTTCGTGCCACGAAGTGTTTAAACAGGCATCGCAAGTTTGCGTGCAGAAGGAAAAATTATTGAGGAGGAACACTTGGTCCTCCGTAGAAATCATCAAAGGGAGAGAACGGATGGTCAGGATCTCATGGAAAGGATTTGCGGAATCCCGCCAGTCGTCAGATCTGCCAGAGAAGCGAGGAGGATATGGTTACGTCTGGAGTTTAAGCTCAAGGGATTGTGGACTATCAGATCTGCACATAGTTACCCATCAACAGTCCGAATTGGCAGTAGTTGCACAAGGTTTAAGCCTTCGTGAGAAGAGGGGAAAACCCAAGAAGGCATCAGGATATTGAGGCATCGGAGTTCGGGAAATCAGGGATCTCGTGGACCAGAGATCGACATATCCATCGTGGAAATCTTGACGAGCTCAGAGCTGTCCATCTGTTGGGACAGGTGGCAGGAACCAGGAGTCATCAATATATCGGAGGTTTAGAATTCAAGAGCTCGAGACCTTTTGAGTTTCGAAACAACGAGGGGATCATAGCCGTGGATCTCAAGAGGGACACGTGTCGTGTGATCACTCAATCGAGGATTCGGTCATCGGGGCTCCTATAAGTGAGTGGTTTGAATTTGTGTTTGGCGAAGTCCAAGGTTCGATCTGAACTGTCCATCATTTGGGATGTGTGTCAGAAGACCTGACGAAGTTGGGGTTCGACGTATCGGAGGTCTTGAGGACAGGGAACTCTTGCAATTTGGAATCGCGAAACGCGATATCCCAACGACGGTAGAGCAGTGTGGGACCACAAGAAGTCGGAGTGGAAGACAGGTGGCACAAGTTAACAGGGTTTTGCAGCGAGAAGTGCCGAAACATTGACATCAGGATTCGTGATCCTGTGAAGTCTGAAATCCAGATAGAAGTGATGGGAAGTTTAAGGGACAACTCGCACGTGCATCGGAGTTTTGGCGTATCGGGCATCGGGAGTCGGAGAACCAAGTTGCTCGACATCACGAGTGCTGAATTCACGATAGGGAAAGTCCCGATAGAGGAAGGAGAAGGTCAACGTTGATTGGTCATCGGGCCTCGGGGATTCGGGAGTCCAGCGCTCGACCTTTGGGATCGCGAAGTCGCGAAGTCCAATCTTCCGAGTGAGAAAGGAAGATCTAGCGAAGGTTACTATGGGTGCAGATTTCCCGATAGGGAAATAGAAGAGCCTTAGAGTTCTTCGAGCTGAGGAAAAGGGAAGATCCTGTGAGCGGACGTTCTATGGGTGCAGATTTCCCGATAGGGAAATAGAAGAGCCTTAGAGTTCTTCGAGCTGAGGAAAAGGGAAGATCCTGTGAGCGGACGTGATTGAGGACCGCACCTGCGTCACTTTGAAACTCCGGGACTCTGAGAGATTCGAGGATATATGAGAGTGTGTTAAGCACCGAAACTCTGAATTTCCCTTGTTGTTGCATCCCATTCCAATTGAATGGGCCCACATACACCATGATGATGTGGCATTCTTAGATAGTTCCACATGGCATCATGGGAGTGTTTGCGAGTTAGGGGTGGGACCCCCACCCCTTATCAATTCTAAACCTTATGTTAAGTGCAAACAATTATCAACTATTGGATCTAAGGGTGGATCAATACCTACCATAGATTATGGAGAGAAAGGAGACTTTGGGAATTGAGGTCTATGAAGATGTTGAAGACCTGTACGAGAATGATAGAGGGATGAAGGCCTGGTATTGGTGAATACTGTGATATATCCCCTACAACCACCCCTCCAGTGGTCATATCATCGCTAAAGAATGACGATCGTGGCCGAGTCAGTGTCATCCCTTATTCGAGTAACTCAAAGAAGTTGTAGGAAGGAAAAAAATTTATACTTGATCCCATAAAAGGGTACTTAGGGGTTGGGTGTGTGACATATTGGTATCAGAGCAGGAAACAACACTTGGCCTGCTTGTGCTGATGAAAGAGTCGAATAAATTTTCTTAGAAAACTTTTAAGGGGGAGGGCATCCTACCATACCCTATTTATTAGAGCATGATTCAAACACTAGGCTTGGATGAGCCAGAGAACAATCAAAATACTAGCTTACCAAGGCTAAGGAAAGCTTGTTGAAAGTGTTTACTACCACAAGAATATTATTTGCATAATATCCTTGAGGAGAAGGATTGCAGATTGAAATTTTGTTGGGAATTTACTCAACAAAAACAAATTGAATTGTGCTGGATTGTAGCAGAGGAATTAGATCGTTACATTTGGGGAATGATAGCCACTACTACAGGAGTGGGATTATGTTTATATACACTAATAATAATACTTGGATTCAAATGGTATAAACTTGTTATGGGGATACTTGATTCCATGGAGAGAATGGATTAAACAAGTTGCAAGGTATCCTATGAATGTGGAGTTATGAAGCCTCTGGTAATTACAATTTCTTATTAAATAAGATATTAGGCCTTGTAAGTATAATTCCCCATGAATATATGCCTTCTGTAAATATGTGAGTTCAACTTACTTGACCTGTCATAACTGAAAACATGCTATTGGGATAATCTCGTTTTTGCAAAACAAAAAGGAGTCATATGGACTGAGAATAACCTTCATGAAAGACATAAAGTGACATGAGAAATTTCAGGATCTCATGGCTATGCTAAGGGAATGTATATCCCTAATAACTTAAGGGAGTGTCTATGCAAGAGGTAAGCAAGTGGAATATGTCTTCACTGCATGCGTAGATGAAATGCTTGGTGGACGAGGATATGCTGGAATGCATATGGAAAAGATTGAGCATGCATATAACATGCATATATATACTTGATATAGTTTGTCATTGGATGTAAAATGTCGATGATGATGATTACATATTAAATTATGAGGATAAGGTAGAATGGTTAATGAAATGTTGGTCCTAAATGTGGTAAAGAAAGTGTTGGGGAATTTCTAGATGACCAATGGATCAGATTGACATCCAGAGGTGGATGGTAGCCATATAGATATGGCTTGGTATGCTCAAGTTGTAGTGAGAGGGAATTTGGGAAAGGATTCCCTTGATAAAAAGGTATGCTGACCAAGAATGGTTTGAGGCATGAAGAGAAGCTTGATAAGTTATCTTGTTTCCTTGGGCACTATTGGAATTTCCCAGATGGTATTTTTGGGTTGTTGAATAATTTTATAGTAGTTGAGGCAAGAGTGTATTTCTTGTTGGTTATTGTCTTATGGAAATGGAAACATAGTTATGAATATGTTTGCGAGACTTGCCATGTGGATATCATGTGAATGACTGTAAACTATCAATCAATAGGGCAACATGGTGTTGAGTAATCCTATGAGACTTATCATAAAAATGGTTGTAAGATCTCTGGGAGGAAGGATAAGGAAGTTTGAAATGTCCATGTGTGTGAATGACATGGAAAAAGGTGCAAGAAATGAACTTGCATGCTGAATATTTATCTATGTTTGTATATGCTTAAGTGCATGGAATGAATGTGTTATAAGGTTTCCCAGTATGAAGACTGATATTAAGGCCAAATAGATACGAATGAATGGTATAAAATGTGCAAGTGATGCAAATGTATAATGTATGAGTATATGTATACTAACAATATAATATGACTGCCTGATCAAGTAGTATGTGAGGCAAGATGTGTACTTTCCAGATCCAAGCAATGTCATGGATGCATGGTTAACCCTATGTTGGAGGGTCTAATTATATCGAAAGAATATTAACTTGAGGAGGATGTGTCCCATTTCCTTAGGAAAAGCTAGAGTAGATTGTTGAAAGAATAAATGAGCATGAATGTTATGTTGTTATGATAAAAGGGAAACATGATTATTGCGAACCATCAGAATGATTGTGAACCATCAGGAGTGAAATGATTTTAAAGTAAATATTCAAGTGAGTCGTAGAGTATGCCTATGGTACAGACACATAGACTTATGATGATGCATGTGGGTAAGTGCATTATGAATGTAAGTTAACAGAACATTGAACATGTGTGTATGAATAATCTTTATGCATAATAAAGATGCATGTTTATATCCCTTATGGAATTTTTAGTAAACCTATGAAATAGTGAAGCTAAGGCCACTCTAGATAGTGATGGGTGTGCAACAGAAGAGTTGCATGATGAAGGAGTTCCCTGTAGAGGAACTGTGTAAAGTCATTGTCAGGAGAACAAAGTCACAACCTTAATAATTGTTGAGAATTGGGCAGTGGGATGCAAGACTATCTATATAAGGATCCTAGATTACATTCTAAAACATAATGCATGAGTGGAATATTAACAATGAATATTGACATAATACTTGGATTCAAATGGTATAAACTTGTTATGGGGATACTTGATTCGATGGAGAGAATGGATTAAACAAGTTGAAAAGTATCCTATGAATTTGGGGTTATGAAGCCTCTGGTAATCACAATTTCTTTTTAAATAAGATATTAGGCCTTGTAAGTATAATTACCCTTGAATATATGCCTTATGGAAATATGTGAGGTCAACTTACTTGACCTATCATAACTGAAAACATGCTATTGGGTTAATCCCCTTTTTGCAAAATAAAAAGTAGTCATATGGACTGAGAATAACCTTCATGAAAGACATAAAGTGACATGAGCAATTTCAAGATCGCATGGCTATGATAAGGGAATGTATATCCCTAATAACTTAAGGGAGTGTCTATGCAAGAGGTAAGCACGTGGAATATGCTTCACTGCATGCATAGGTGAAATGCTTGGTGGATGAGGATATGCTGGAATGCATATGGAAAAGATTGAGGATGCATATAACATGCATATAAATACTTGATATAGTTTGTCATTGGATGTAAAATGTCGATGATGATGATTACATATTACCTTATAAGGATAAGATATAATGGTTAATGAAATGTTGGTCCTGAATGTGGTAAAGAAAGTGTTGGGGAATTTCTAGATGACCAATGGCTCAGATTGACATCCAGAGGTGGATGGTAGCCATATAGATATGGCTTGGTATGCTCAAGTTGTAGTGAGATGGAATTTGGGAAAGGATTCCCTTGATAAAAAGGTATGCTTATGAAGAATGGTTTCAGGCATGAAGAGAAGCTTGATAAGTTATCTTGTTTCCTTGGGCACTATTGGAATTTCCTAGATGGTATTTCTGGGTTGTTGAATAAGTTTATAGTAGTTGAGGCAAGAGTGTATTTCTTGCTGGTTGTTGTCTTATGGAAATGGAAACATAGTTATGAATATGTTTGCGAGACTTTCCATGTGGATATCATGTGAATGCCTGTAAACCATCAATCGATAGGGAAACATGGTGTTGAGTAATCCTATGAGACTTGTCATAAGAATGGTTGTAAGATCTATGGGAGGAAGGATAAGGAAGCTTGAAATGTCCATGTGTGTGAATGACATGGAAAAAGGTGCAAGAAATGAACTTGCATGCTAAATATTTATCTATGTTTGTATATGCTTAAGTGCATGGAATGAATGTGTTATAAATTTTCCCAGTATGAAGACTGATATTAAGGCCAAATATATAAGAATGAATGGTATAAAATGTGCAAGAGATGCAAATGTATAATGTATTAGTATATGTATACTAACAATATAATATGACTGCCTGATCAAGTAGTATGTGAGGCAAGATGTGTACTTTCCATATCTAAGCAATGTCATGGATGCATGATTAACCCTATGTTGGAGGGTCTAATTATATCGAAAGAATATTAACTTGAGGAGGATGTGTCCCATTTCCTCTGGAAAATCTAGAGTAAATTGTTGAAAGAATAAATGAGCATGAATGTTCTGTTGTCATGATAAAAGGGAAACATGATTATGCCTTTGAGGATTGCATGAAAATGATTGCGAACCATTAGGAGTGAAATTATTTTAAAGTAAATATTCAAGTGATTTGTAGAGTATGCCTATGGTACACACACATAGACTTATGATGATGCATGTGGGTAAGTGCATTATGAATGTAAGTTAACATAACATTGAACATGTGTGGATGAATAATCTTTATGCATAATAAAGATGCATGTTTATATCCCTTATGGAATTTTGAGTAAACCTATGAAATAGTGAAGCTAAGGCCACTCTAGATAGTGATGGGTGTGCAACAAAAGAGTTGCATGATGAAGGAGTTCCCCGTAGAGGAACTATGTAAAGATGTTGTCAGGGGAACAAAGTCACAACCTTAATGATTGTTGAGAATTGGGCAGTGGGATGCATGACTATCTATATAAGGATCCTAGATTACATTCTAAAACATAATGCATGAGTGGAATATTAACAATGAATATTGACCATTCTGATGACCAAATGGTAAAGTGCATAATGCACATGTTCATAATTTGTTGTGAACATAAATCTTGTTGATTGTAGCATGCTGATTTATCCAAGAAGGTTAAGGTGAAACTAATCAAGACCACTCAAGGAAAAGAGTAGGAAGATTTCAACAAGGAATAGATTGCAGAAGGAGAAAAGGAGGAACAATTTTCTCACTTTAAAACTATGAATGGCTTAACAAAGTTGTGAGCCTTAAAAGAATAGTTGTGGAAACAAGTACAATTGGTGAAAGGAAAATAAAAAAATAAAGTATGTTTAAATGATCAGGCTTGGTTGAGCCATGATAACGCAGCTGAACTGAAAAGTTCTAGACTGTGTAGGAGAATATTGGACAAAGGGAAGAGTCCCTTGAATCCTTTCTTGTTGTTTATTCTGTTTCTTTGGGATGAGAAACATGTGGATACATGTAAATATTTTTGGCATGTGAATGTTGATAGCAATATGACTATAGAGACAACTGGAAATTTGATTGTGATTGCACTCACAAAATTTGAGGGTAATGTGATACAATGCATATAAATATGTTGGGGCATATCTGAAAATGTTTTATTGACCCAGCTGTAGGGTTGATCTTCGCACCCAACTGAATATCTTACAATACCGAATGCTCTCATAGCACAACACTTCTCTCTCTGCATTAAAAACAACGAACTTAGAAAAACAACAACAACCCAGGTCCTCTTGACCTTTATTTATACATTACAATAACACACCGACAACCTTAATCCGAAGCCTAGGTGCCAAAACCCTAGATACCAAAACCCTAGGTCAACTTGACCCACGTTTTCAGGGCTTCACTAGACAGTCTTTCCTTCCTTCCTACGAGGTTCTCCAAAGCATCTATTGATGGATTTTTCCACTTGTTGAGTTGTCCACGATCCATTTTCCTTGTTAATCTGTCTTCCTCAATCTCCTCGTCCAACGACTTGATCTTTCAAACTTAGATCCATCTTTTCTTCTTCTTCAACCACTTTGACCCGATCTCAGTCAACCTTCCTTCCACGCGGTTCACGTTTCACCTTTTCTTCTGTAATATTTGATTTCTTCCATAACCAAGGGACCACATTCCCCTAAAACTCACCTGTGACTCATCCCGAGACACTTTGATATGAATATTCTGCTCCACCTCAACTTCATACTGCGCAGCGCAGCATGTGCTTCCTGCTCTGTTCCTCCACCCTGTGTGCATAATGTCTTTCTTGTGTCTGGTACCCAGTTTCAACTCCACCTAGTACCTATACCCTTCTCCTTCTATTTTTACCAAGAGATATGAGGCAACTGGTTGTCATAGGAAAATTTTAACTGGCTCCCATTCACCAATCCTTTCTTCCACTCCCCATTCAAAGTCTTCAGTTATGAAAACCCTCCTTTTATAACATAGGCAACCTCATATGGCCCCAGCCAATGTGTCCCGAAATTCCTTGGATGCTTCATGAACTTGCAATCATATACCAATACCAAATCTCCTTGCTTAAATTATTTCTTCTTGATATGAATGTCATGGTAGGCCTTTTCTCGTTCCTTCTGAACCTGTTGATGAAATCTTGCAATAAATCAATCTTCTTCTAGTTCAACCAACTGTGTGATCCTCTCTTGAACAACGCCAGTGTCATCCATATCTGTAAAGGCTGCAATTATTAATCTAGGAACTAAATATTCCATGGGTACAACTGCTTCTAGG
>CBVK0100005217.1:0-15569 GCA_900067695.1 Picea abies | reverse complement strand
TTTTTTGGCAATTTGCAAATACATGGCAACATGTATTCTACAGAATGTAAATTTTAACTCTATGAATAAATTCACCTTTTTTTTCGAGGAAAAATAAATAAATTGTAAAAAGCAAGGGCATTAATTATAATGGTATTGTATTTTTTTTTAAATACCTCCATTTTATGCATGTTATAATGTGTTTGCTTTGAAAAAAGGTGATTTTTTATTTTTATTTTGACACGTGATAGAGATATCAAAATATAGCGACAAATTTTATTCAATCATTTTTTAATACAATTCATTCTTTTTTTTTAAATATGTTTTATAAGATAATATCATTTTATTTTTTACAAAATGAGATTATTATATTAAATTTGTTTGTGCATAAATATAAATTTTGTCTTACCCTTTTGATAAGAGGTTAAATTACAATTAGGGGTAATATATGGTTTTGTGTATGGGATTAAGGTTACATGCTATTAAAAAATGCATGATCCCATCGGAGGTAGTCTAAGTGATGATCATAAGGGACATCGACTTTCTTGATGATAATATCTATACGTCAAAACTATCTTTTGGTGTTGGAGTAAGACCTAAAACTACTTTTGATTGGGTAAGTGCTCATCTTCCTTGGATGTAAGAAAATAAGTTACTCATAGGAGTGGAAGTGTGCCTCCTTATGGACCTCCAATAGGTTATTTCAAGTGGCATGGTTTTCCTTGAATAATAGCGATGAGTCACAGATAAAAATGAGTGATGGTTTTCCTCACTGTTGGTTGACAACTAAGTTATGATAGGTTTTTCCACATTTATAAAAAATAAGTCTTGTTTCATTTGAAGGATTTATTATTATAACAATGTTTTTCAAAAATAAATTTATTGAATGGTAATGGGACATTTAACAATTTATTTAGAAGAATTAGTATATAAAGTGATTGATGTTATCTTGGAGGGTGAACTTTAAGCACCAAACAAACTTGCCATAAATATAGGTTGTGGAACCTCGAAATAACCTATTTTTAGTTTGAAACTTTGTAAAACATCAAGGTTTGTTAGAGTGAGTCCCTAGACAATCACAAATTCCGAGATTACCTCTTTATGAGTTATCATCCTTATCTATTAATGATTTGTTAGTGTGTTGGCACTCTTAAGTTTACGAAGTGGTTACATCCATGTACTACTTATTGATATCATGGGATGAATATATGGTAGAGATGACTAAAGCCTTTTCCGCCAATCCTTGTGTCATGTCCCATTGCATATTTTAATGTGTTCTATTTCTTAACATGGTATAAAAGCTCTTATGGTCTTAAGGGAAGATGATACCATGGTAGTTTTACATAGAAGGTTTGTTATTTGAAAGTTAATGATTGAACATGGTAGTGATCCATGAGATTATGGGGCTTATATGAACATGAAGTAAAAAGAAAATCAAATCTACACCCTTTTGAAGGTGTAATGGAAAAAACAAGGTCATATATCTCTCAATTTTTTATTAATTTAAGATGCAAATGATTTTTTGCGCAAATACTTCATTTCATTTGATATGTCCAACCATTCCTACAATGTGTCCAGATTAGATCCATTGATTTCTTTCTTGAAGTTGAATATGTAACCCTCTTTGCACACAAATTGCTTTCTTTGAGTATATTCAGCACAAGTGATTTTGTTTCTACAATTACTACATATTGATGTTGCATATCATTTTGCCCAAGTTTTGTGGTCTCTCCCAAAACCTATTCCAATAAATTGAAACATACCACTTTCAATCACATAAATACTACTATTGAAATTGTCAGTTTCTATATCTATGTTTTTCTCATGAATTGGGTGAATTATCCCACAAATTACTTAAAGAAAAACATTGAATGATTACTCATATTAGGGAAACACAATTTAAGAAGATCACAAATTGACGAGAAACAATTTGTCTCGAAAAGAAGACCATGTAATCTGTTTAAGAATCCTTTCTTTTAGAGTAATCAAGCCAGATGATACCTATCAAATCTATCAATATTTGGATTTGGCATTGGACACTTCTATGTATCTTCCCAACAAATATTCTCCATTATATACCTACAAAAATGTTAGATGTATTCTACAATAGGGATTCTGCTCATTAAGTCTTAAGCTCGAGGCTTTGCAAATTGTCCTTAGATCACCTATGCACATATCCATTTATACACTTGTTACTATCATTGTTCACTAAACAATGTAAATTGTTGTCTGAATTCCATCGACCATCAAATATCCAAAAAATTAAGAGCCCTGCTCTCCATGATCTTCAATCAGAGCTATATATTGTGCCATCAAGTTACTTTAGTGGTGAGTTGAATCCTTAGAAAGTTTTACAAAGTTAAGCAACAATCTGGGCAAACCAACAATTACTTCAGTTTGCTTTGTGCTTTTCTTTGTTTGAGAGGTATTCTCAACCCATTTCTCCATTCAATCATATAAGAAAAAAATTGATTAAACATAGCCACCCTCTCCATGATCAAAGCTATCTAGAGATCCTCTCCATGATCTGGTCAACATACAACCATGCACATTTTCCCTTGAGCTCACACAGTTGTAAGGAAAATACATAGAGAAATTAAGGTGAACATCATTAGTTGAGTTCAGTTAGAAAGAGACCCCACATGCACGTCTAACAATGACACACAACTGGAAGGAGGTAACATGATTTTTTTTTGCTTGGCTTGACATTTTATCACACATTCACTTGTCCTTTGATTAAACTCTTTTTTATATTAAAAATCTATGCACTAAAACCTGTAAAGAATGAAGTTCTTTTAGAGCACTAGCAATAATGCATGCTTGAGTCGTTCACCTTTGGGTCATAATGGATGGGGAAAAGCAATAACTTTTGATTAAAATAGAATGGGCAATCTTGGTAGCTAATAATCAAAGCCTCCATTGGGAAAAACCTTATTGAAAAGGTATGATAGATTTTTTGTTCAAAATATTAGCCAAAGTATTGTGAAGGCTTGTAATTGATATAAAAGTTGAGACAAATCTCGGGACATGATTATCATTTTATCCCTCATTGTATTTGGGAATATCATTGTGATTGCAAGACAAATATAATAATAAAATACAATTTTTGTTTGAATCATGTATCTTAGATCTACTCGAAATTTGAGTAAGGTGATCTAAGGTACACTCGATGTTTGTGTGTGATGAATCATATATTGAATGTTTGATAGCTACTTTGTGTCTAGTTTTAATATGTTGAAATCACACTTGCAATTTATCATTCAACAATACACACATGGTGTAACAAGGAATACAACTTGATCATTCAACAACACAATACATCAATTTAAGCATCCACAAAGCAATGTGTAATCTCATGTAAGAGGAGACTAAAATGTGCTTGTTTGTTGAATCATCACGGACTCACATTGATTCATGAAAAAGTCAATAGTCAATTGAACAAGTTTGAGTCATTGAATTAAGTGTATAATTGCAAAACCCTTGTGAAAATTGTCAAAAAGAGACATGCTTGAAATTGAATAAGGAGGTCATTGTCATCAAAGCCAAATAACTATAAAAATCACATTTTGTGGTGCATAATCGATAGAACCCAACACCCTAAGGTTGACAAAAAACAAGTGAGCATGACACAATTGAAAATAAAAGATGGGTAAAGGAGGAAAACATTCACAAAATGTCAATCATGAAATCAAGAATTACATGACTCCTTCCATGTTTTGGATAATTTGGTTCTTAATCTTCACAAGCAAATTGATTGAAAGGATAAATTGAATGAATCATTTCAACTAAAATTAATTGAAAATGAGTATCAAATGGATAACATGGTTGAAGCAACTTGTGACGCAAATGCCCTCATACAAATGGTTGATGTTACTTGTGACACAAATGACTTAATGCAAATGATGGATGTTACTTGTGACAATGATGATATAATGCAAATGCTTGATGCTATTTGTGACACAAATAATTTAATGGAATTGGTTGATAAAAATGCAATAAAAGATGAGGTTGATGATTCTTTACCAGGTTATGAAATGGAATTGATGAAGGAAAGTTTGGCTGAAGAAGAGTCACAAGAAGAAGCACACAGTGATAGTAGTAACAGTAAATGTGAAATTTGAAGTTACAAAAAAAAACATTTAAGAATAACATTAAGAAGTACAAAATGATCTTTCCAATTGTTAGACCTTGGGAATAATTTCTATTCAACAAGAATCGACATGGATTAGGATATAACAAAGACATTATCATTCATATTCCAAATTACTAAAAAATGGTTTACTTTGCGACTACAAGATTTATTGATGAAAATTTGAAGGCTATAGAAGTTAAGAATGTTGATGATAAAAACATTGAGCAAATTCCTGATAATTCCAACATTGTCATAGAATTGGCCATATGGAGATAGAGTGTTTTGATCTCCATCCTTGTCTTCATTATAGGAATACAAATAATCATTTAGATAGATGTCGAAAGAAAAAGAAGGATAAAAAAAATCATTATGGTTGGATAACTCCTGAGCAATGGAAATTAAAATCCAAGATGTTGAAAAAGTTTTACCATCAAGTTCAAACATAGGTCAACACAAATTTACATGAAGAAATCATAAAAGCAGAAGGAGTTCAAAAAATTGTTCTAGATGAATATTTTGGGCATGATTGCGGCCTAATTTTACATTTCTCTTGAATTGAAACATGTGTCAAAGAGAAAGGTACTCTCTTGAACTCAAGGGGGGAAGTACACTAATGAAGACAAAATTGAAATCTCTTTCACCCTCAAGGGGGAGTATATTGTGAAAATGGTCAGTTGTCAACCAAAATAATCAAATACATGGTATCAAATACAATGATAAAATATCTATTGAAGAATAATCCAAAGCTCACACTTGGATCCTTTTGACATACTTCTCACCTTGCACCTGAGATAGGTGAAATTCCAATTATGATAGTTATACTTCAAGTTTTAAAGTCCTATCAATGAGAATTTGGGAATTCTAACATGGAAATTGGTCTCCTCAACATACTATCTACAATCCATTCAACTTCAATCAATCTCATAAAATCAACATATTTGGAAAGATATCTTAGCATGGTAGCTAGAATCTTCATTGGGATGTTGTTCGACACCTAATTGTGTCTAAATTCATAGGGAATTTTGGGGAGCCTATTTGTTCACTCACAGGAGAATGGTGATGTTATTTTTCATGAATTAGTAGGGGGAATGTTTATACATGGCAGCTATTCACTTCCATAATTTCTACTCCCTTTCAAAGTTCATTTCAGATGAACCATTCAACATCCATATTGGGAAGTTTTCATGCATATCTTCATCGAATATCAATTCAGAAATTTCAGATTGAAGATTGAAATGATACTAGTTTATGCATTAGCTCATGTTGCCTTACTAGTATAATTATTCAAACTTGTGATTGAGGGGAGGACTGTTAGATTGTGAGTCCCTAGACAATCACCAAGTCTGAGGTTATCTCTTTATGAGTTGTCATTTTTATCTATTGATGATTTGCTAGTGTGTTGGTACTCTTCAGTTTATGAGGTGCTTGATATCATGGGATGAATATATGGTAGAGATGGATAAATCCTTTTCTGCTAATTCTTTTGTCATGTCTAATTGCATATGTTAATGTGTTCTATTTCTTAACAAGGTTCCACCTACATTTATGGAAAGTTTCTATGTTTCTTAAGGTTCATTGGCTCAAAGGCTCACTGCTCGCTAGCTTGAGATGATATTCTACTGAAAACCAACACTAAATAAATAACTACCCAATAATTATGCATCTAACAAACCATAATATTCACAAGAGTTGGCACTGATATGAGTTATGCATCTAACAAACCATAATATTCACAAGAGTTGGCACTGATATGAGAGAATTCAAACATTTTTGTAGGGGATAGTCGACTCTATCGACTAGACCCGACAACCGACCAAGTCAAATATGTAATTAGATTGATTACAAAGTTGGGCTAACTAACCAAGGCACTTAGGAAGTTGCGATTCCCTAGTAACTAGTTGTGCAAGTATAAAGATGTGGTCATGTAACAGAGAAATAAATATGTTGCGATACATAATAAAGTGCATATTGATAGTCTCTCCATTACTTTGTGTACTCTTATACTCTTATATATGTGTGATTGTATATTAGTTCATTGTGCCATATTACTTTGTGTGAAGGACTACTGGTAACTTCTACATACAATTCCCTAGATCACAACATTGATTCTATTGTTGGTAGTTCGTGAACCCGAGCTTGTAAAATAATGCACACATAGATGTTGAGTTTGGAATAAATACAAAAGTGGTGGGAGAGAAAGATCAATAATTATTTGAAGAATTACGCACGAAGAAACATACTAACACTAGCAGAAGCAAGAGCACATTTCTTCACAAAAACCCACAAAAGATTCATCGAGGTGATTCCAGATGAAATAAAAAAATACATCGACCAACCTATTAATGAATATACTAAGAGATGATGAACTATTGATGTCCAATTTGATCAATGAGGATCGAATGAACTTGCACGAGTAGGTTGAAAAAATCACTGATGACCACTATGAGGAACAAGCACTTAAGTAGCGAACGCCAATCACTAAAATAAAGGACAGATTCTACGATGATTTTCACGATGGGTTCTTTTGCACCATACCAACCTTGCTACACAAATTCTTGTTAGACAGATGTGTCAGCCATATCGTGGAATACTGAGCACTCCTTAGACCACCACCACCAAACACCAACTGGGAAGGAAAGCAAAAATATTAGGATAAATTTTTACAAGCTAACTGCAAGAACATATGAGAAGCTTGGGAGTACTTCTTAAACAAATGAATATCACAATTACTTGCATCTGTGTCAACCAAGAGTAGTTAGGCTCGACTCTGGGTGGTGTTGTCTGTGTGATGCCTAAAGAAAGATAGTCGACCATGATGAGGAAGTAATTATGGCAGTAACCAGAAGGAGGTTGACTGAAATGAAATGAGAGTATACAATAGACAAAGAGATAGAGAGAAGAACTACAAGAAGAATGCAATATTACAAGCCTTCTATCGGCCTTCAAAAAATAGAATGGCAAAAATAATAGAAATCAAGGGAAGAGATGTGTAATTTGTGGGATCCAAGGAAGTCAAGTTGAGATCATCCCCAGGAGCGATAGATCACTAGAGTGTGTGAGCAATCAGATTTTGGCAGCAACCAACTAGTTTTGGAAATAGAAGCAACCCCGATGGCTCCTGAAAGGAATGAGAACTTGCAGTTGGTTGAGGTAGCAGTGGGTTCCCTTCAAATGGAAGATGAGAGTGAAAGCATGGTTGTAGATGATTCAGGACCCACATTACAATAATTTTTTATTATCGATAAAGCAAGTCCTCAAATCCACAAATTCCTTCATCAAAGATTACATATTGATCCATAACCTTCCTCGATATGGTATCAAATGGATGGTCAAGGAAATTTGATAGATTGACATATGAGTGAGATTCCCCCACTAGAACAAAGTTAGGTAGGAAATCAGGGAGACAAAAGAGTTCTCCCACATATCAAGGATCTCATAGTCTCTTCCCCTTTATTGAATTTGTTAACTATAGAATAAGATACTAATTCAGTAAACAATTGTGACAAACCGACGTAACCTCAAGAGAGGCGATTAATCGAATATATAGAGCAAGGGTGCCATACATATGATATTTCGCACCCAAACATGGAATTTGAAGTAATTAAAGAAAGAAAGGATCCCCAGACACTAGTCGATTCTTCAACTAAATTGGTCAAGACACAGTCATCGACAAAAACTGACTGTCCCAGTCGAAACGCATGTGTCGATACAACTGACTATTCCAGTTGAATCAAAGTCGACCACTATTTCGATTATGAAAAGTAGGCATCAAACTCAAACAAATCAAAACATATCCCCTCCTAAAGATAAAATGGGTTTGAATTACATCCCTATCTACAAGGGTCAGGAGGACCCCAAAAGGCATTGATTTATATGCAAAAAGTTTTGGAATGAAGCATATATAACAGACGAAGACAAGCAAATGGCACAATTTGGACCTACCCTAAGGGATTGATCATTGACTTGGTTCATGAATTACATTGAAAATCAACAAAGAACCAAGCAAGAAATAAAAGCAAATTTCCTCTCTTTCTTCAAAGAACACAATGTCAAACATGTTGCTTCCCAAAAACTCAAAGAAATAAAAAAAATCAACGAGAAACTGTAAGAGAATATGACAAAATATTCAAGGACCTGCTCAATCAAATCTAGTATGTGATCGAAGAACAACTACTAGTGCAATGGTACATGTCCAAACTATTGCAAAATATTAGAGGACCATTGTGCATGCATGAAATCCATTCTTGTGAAGAAGCACTTATAAAATCCTAACATATTTAAACCGACGATGACAGGTCATCGACTTCAACACCGACGAAGAAAATATTAGAGGAAAAAATCCAAATGCTACAACAATCCTTAAAAAATATGACTCCTATATTAATTGACCTCTAGTGTGTCAATTGTTTAAATGAAGGTCACACACAAGATTACTACAAATATAGTGATGCTCCTGAAAGGGAACCTAATTTCCAAAGGATCCAAGATGAAATTTACTGTGAGATTTGTCAATCTCTGACAAACCATAGTACTCAATACTATCCTAACAATCTTATAAATGCCAAGCCCAAACGGTGTGCTATCTATGAGGAGGCCACCCATTTGACTCATGAGTTCCAACTTAATAGCCAGAATAAACATAACATCCACTTAGTCTATCACACAAAAGCATTTGTCCAAAATGTCTCAATCTCTGACAAACCATAGTACTCAATACTATCCTAACAATCTTATAAATGCCAAGCCCAAACGGTGTGCTATCTATGAGGAGGCCACCCATTTGACTCATGAGTTCCAACTTAATAGCCAGAATAAACATAACATCCACTTAGTCTATCACACAAAAGCATTTGTCCAAAATGTCGATCAGGGAAATCAAGGTCACGAAAATGGCTATCAAAATGGAAACAATTATCAAAACAGAAATCACTACCAAGGTAGAGGTGTCTACCAAGGTCACGGAGGATATAGAGGAGGATACAATGGGCGATATGGAAGAGGGTTATGAGATCGTAGTCAAAAGGATCTATTTCTTTACATGTTGGAAATATGACCACATCAACCCCGACTATCCACTCAAAGAAAGAATCGACCTTAAATTTTGTAACATTTGTGGAGTGGGTGATCACTCCCTTGAACACTATTCGATTATGTTTGAAAAAGTCATGAATAAAAAGACTGTAAATCTACTATACATGGTACCAAAACATGAAGTCTTGAACTCAAAAAATTTACATGTGATTACGAGATCTAGAGTGGGCCAAGAAAAAGTCATGTGCCAAGAGTCACCAATTCGACCTGAGAAAAACAAAAACATCTATCCTAATCTTGACTAGGAAGAAAGATTGATGCACGAAGAACACAACTTCTTCAAGAATCATGAGTTCGACAAACCCATCAGTTATGGGAATGGAAAACAAAATACAACAGTAATCAAGGATGTCATCTTAGAGGAATTCTTCAATTCTTGAAAGAAAAATAGTTGGTTGGTCGATTGCTTGAACTTTTGAACATATTAAAGGAATACAAAGATGATCAATGAGCATATAAGGATTTGAGACTGTTATCAAAAGAAAATATCCATGATTATTATGATCCCCAAGTTGATCTTGAAATCGATGATTGCAAAATACACCAAGTTGTAGTCGACTTTGGATCACAAGTGAATATCCTTCCACGAGAAACTTGGATCAAATTGGGGAAGCCAAAAATTGCAAGAACAATAAAATTCCTTAAGTTGGCAGATCAACGGTTTGTTGAACCTGTTGGTACCTTGAGGAACATGAAAATTTCCATAATGGGTATCCTGACTAGATTCAACTTCGAATTAATCGACCTAGTTGAAGGTATTCCTTCTTAATTTGCACTAGTCAGAAGCCCTTGGGGTAGAAAAATGAAGGCCAACATTTCCTCGGAATGAGACAAAATCAAACTTAAAGGAAAATTGTAAAATTGTAATCCCTCTATATCCAAAAAAATGCAAACCGTGGATAGAAGCATGGGATGAAAATACTGAGGCCAAAAGCCTATACCAAATTATGCAAGATTACAAAGATAACGTAGAGCCTAATGTTGCAAGAGAAATCTTACAAGGATCACCATTTTTTATTAGGCATAAATCATACATTGAGTTACATGATTGGGAAATGGAAAATTATGAGTCAAAATCAAGGGAGTGTTGGTCAATCAAGGCCATACCAATCAACAAATTCTGATCATGTTTCTCAATAAAATCAATACCCATCGTATACGAGAAAAATATCAAGCATAATGTGTCCCTGCTTGATTTAAAATCCATGTCGGTGACTCCTATAAGATTTAAAGAAATAATTTCTTCATCGACCCATGTCTATGAGGTTTCAAAAACAATTAGAGAGAGCAGGAGACTGAAAATCCTTGTGCAATCCTTCACCAACCAAGTATCTCAATGGGAAACACACTCTCCCATGCTACATACATGTATTGTTGTGATGACATATTTCGTCAAATGTTTTGAAGGTAAAAAAATATTAGTATAAGTTTACATACCTAAGTTCAAGCCCGTCTTTGATCCCATGGCACATATTCATCAATGCGAAAATGAATGGAAATGAATCGAATATAGAGACAAAAGAGTGTGGCCCCATATGTTTCCCAACAGATTGGATGTTATACCTTATAAATGGTATGAAATAGAGGAAGCCCGGGGTGACACATTCTTGTGGATGACAATAAAGAAAATTTTATTAAAGATTTTGAGTTCAGGTTGGAAGAGGTACAATTTGGAAGAGGTACAATTTTCTCAAGCAGACCAATGAATTAGAGACTTCATTGAAAAACCAAACCCTGAAGAAGTCAATAAAAGAGGAAAAACACATGTAAATAAAAGGTTGACTTCGACTTGTAAACTAGTGTCGATCCATCAACCAGTTGACCAAATAGCTCGTTGAGTCGACATGGGAAATATAATCTTTCCAGGACAAATCTTTCGATGGAAGAAGAGCCACCCTCACGTAATGTAGAATGTGAAATTAGTACTAAAAGTATCCAAAGATGAAAATGAAGAAAAACCAGAGAAGCTAGACTTTCCTCCTTCCTACACTAAGGTCAAAGAGGGAGAGTGAAAACTTGATGAGTCAAAACCTTATGAATGGATGGACATGGAGTTAAAAATTTAGGAATTCAACATCTTGACCAACATTCGACCAAAAATGGCCTGAATAGGCAAATACTAGATAGAAAAACAAAAAGAAAAAATCGCTAACCTATTAAAATAATACCAAGATGTATTTGACCATGATTATAATGATTTAAAAGGACTGATAAAGGAAATGGGGGAGATGAAAATCGAGCTCATACAAGGGGCCAAGCCTATCAAAAAACGTTGTTACAAATTGACACGTAAATATAAACCGATACTCCAGAAAGAGATTGAACGGATGTTAGTTGTAGGCATCATATACCCAATTGATAAATCTGAATGGGCCAGCCCAATGGTTGTACCAACCAAGAAGCACAACCCAAAGTAATTAAGAATCTGTGTCGACTTTCGGGGACTAAATAAGTTGATTGTCACAAATCCATTTCCGACTCCACTCGTCGATGATAAATTTAATGAAGTGGTAAGACATGAGTGTTATTCATTCACTGATGACTTCTCGAGGTATAACCAAGTTCCAATTTCTATGGAAGATCAAGAAAAAACAACTTTTGTTTAAGAATTTGGGTCATTTGCATATAGAGTTATGTTGTTTGGATTAAAAAATGCTCCAACATTTTTTTCAAGAATTGTAGTAAATAAATTTCAGGAATACATTTATAAGACCATGGTGGTATACTTTGACGATTGCACTGTTTACATCCTTTTCAAAGACCATATCCAATAGCTTAGAATAATGCTTGAACAGTGTAGACAGATTAATCTTCCCCTAAATATAAATAAGTGCATATTTTCCACACCCATTGGAATTATGATGGGCCACGTGGTATGCACGGATGGAATAAAAGTGGATATGGAAAAGATTAAAGTCATTCTCAACCTACAACCACTTGTAAATCAAATGCAGATCAAGATCTTCCTCAGACATATTGGATACTATAGAAAGTTTATAATGCACAATTTCGACATCACATTTCCCATTCACAAACTACTCAAAAAATATGTCGAGTTCATATGGAGCCATGACTATAATGAATCTTTTGAAATACTAAAGAGAAAATTGGTGGAAGCCCCCATTTTGAGGTTTCCTGACTAGACAATGCAATTTGATGTTCATGTGGATGCATTGAATGTGGAAATTGGAACAATATTGGCTCAACCAAATGATGGCATAGTCAACGATCCCAACACATATGCTAGTCATAAGCTCAACAATATAGAACACAACTATTTGACCACAGAAAGAGAAGGATTAGCGATGATATTTTGCCTTCAAAAATTCCATCATTATTTATTGGAAAATCTATTCACATTTTCATGGACCACCAGGATTTAAAATACTTCATAAATAATCTAGTGCACCAATGAGGAATATGTCGATGGCTACTACTTTTTCAAAAATTCAACTTCGACACCATGGTCTGACTAGGTAAAAAGAATGTTGGACCTAACCACCTGTCTCAACTTGAAACAAGTAAAGACCCCACAAGGATTGATGATGAGCTACCAGATGCTCATCTATTTTAAGACACAACTTCCCCTATAGAATTTGGAGAAACATTTCAATTTTCAGAAGAGGGAAAGGCACCCGAAGACTGCCCAAATAAAAATAAGAAAATTATGGAAATGAAGGCTACCCCATTCACATTGATGAATGGGTTTTTATATAAGATAGGACTCGATGATGTCCTAAGAAGATGTGCTCTAAAACATGAATGTGAGGAAATAATGGAGGAAGCACATGCGGGAACTGCGGGTGGTCATTACCAAGAAGACACAACTACAAGAAAGATCCTTCGGGTAGGACTTTGGTGGCCAAATTTGCATAGGGATTCTTAGTGGAAAGTGAATTTTTTTAACATTTTCCAGGGAATGGGTTGACCGCTAAGAAGAGCTGAGATGCCCCTACACTCAATAAACCCTTGTTAACTGTTTGAAATTTGGTCCGACTTCATCGACCTGTTTCCCGAAAGAGAAATATGGACAAGAGAAAAATACATAATCACAATGGTCAAATACCTCACAAAGTGGGAAGAAACAAAGCCGGTCGAGTCATGTACTAAGGATATCACAACCAAATTTATTTATGAAAATATCATTACAAGGTTTGGATGTCCCTTGACTATCATCAATGACCAAGGAACACATTTTCGTCAATGGAACAACCCATGTACTACTGTAGAAATTCATGATTGATCACGAGAAAACATCCACCTATCATCCACAAGAAAATGGGGTGGTCGAGTCATTCAATAAAACCCTTTACAAAAGATTAACCAAAATTTGTGGAATTGACCATGATGATTGGGGTGATAAGGTAACAGTAGTATTGTGGGAATACATGGTTGTATATAAGCGATTGACTAGTCACACACCCTTTAAATTGGTATATGGGCAAGAAGTCATAGTCCCTCTACACTTATGGACAAATACAGAAAGGGTGTCCTATGTTCTTAGTTATGACTTTACCTTGAACATACAAGAATAATTCCACCAATTGTGCAAGTTATAAGAGGAAATACCAATTGATCTCCACCATCAAGAAGCCCAGAAGAAACAACAAAAGGTGTAGCATGATAGATGCTTTAAAAGAAGGACATTCAACAAGGGGATTTGGTGCCACTCTATGACACTTGAATAAAAAGAAAACCTAGGAATTTGGAAATTGCATGGTTAGGACCATTTGTAGTCAAAGATATTCAACCAACTGGTGCAGTGCAACTAAGAACTTTTCAAGGGTGCTTGTTTGATAAAGTTGTCAACGACGCCAGACTAAAGAAATACCATCCATAAAAATAATCAAGATGACTATTGGTGGAAACCTCCTTGGAGGTGCCAATAGTAATTAGCTAGGTCGAAAACCACTTTGTGGCAGCCTAGCCTTAGAATGGATGCATTTTTTTTTTTAAATAATAAGAGAAGAAATAAAAGAAAAGAAAAATACTGAAAAAATAAATATGAAAGTCAAAATAACTAAGGAAATAAAAAGAAAAAGAAAAATAAGTAATAAATTAGTTGGTTATGATGAATTAGGTATAAAACTATCGAAGCGCAACAATATACTTAAGGAAATCAACATATCGTGCCAGGGGATCGTCAACAAGGGTAAACAAGTTGGAGGTTGACACATGGCCATAATGCATAGGTGGGACCCTTAGTTGAGTTTGGAAAGAGTTCAAGTGATATTGAACCTTGACCATTTATCAGGCATTGAGATTGGATATGGGTTGTCCAATGTGGAAAAGGGTTGAACCCGATGACGTGAGGGAAAAAAAATGAAGTGTGGTGTTGTGAAAACCTAATGGTAAAGCCTGTGAGTGTGAGCTCAAAAAAGGACACGATCCATTGGATTGGCAGGGAGTAGATCTAGACCGTCAGATTTTCCAGTCCCATTGGCTGGTTAAAGAATGTGTAGCTTAAAAACCTATGATAATTTGAGCCATCAATCGACACATATGTCTACCATTTAATCTATTAAACAAGCATCATGAGGGCTAGGTGTAGAGGAGGATACCATGTAAGCATGTTTAGTCAACATGCCATGTTGGCATGTCATGTCAGGGACTCATCAACAAGGGTAGACGATTTGGAGACTGACATGTGGCCATCAAGTATAGGTGGGACCCTCAATTTACTTTGGAAAGAGGTCAAGTGATATCCAACCATGACTGTTCATCAGGCATTGATATTGGATCCATATCGTTCTATCTGTTGGGATGGATTGTTGTCATGGGCTATAACTTGTAGGAGGATTTGAGTATGAATCCATCTAGAGGAGTTGATTTGAAATCGAGAAAAATTCACCTAAGTGTCAAGAGTCAATCTTGATCATTTGTCAGACAATGAGATTTTCTCCTGACCATTTTTTGGGATCGATGGTAAGGAAGGCTCGCGGGGTTAGTCTTGTGAAGAAGCATCCACAGAGAGGTTTGTGGGATCGGACTCATAGGAAGAGTCCATGGGAGGTTAAGTCCACGTGGTCTGTGGGTTACAGGTTGTGAACAAATCATGTGGCATGGCAAAGGGTTGAGCTCAAAGGTGTGAGGCCATAAGCCTTGCGGACTAAGGTCTGTGGGAAAAACTATGAAGTGTGATGGCATGAAAAAGAAATGGTAAATCCCACGAGGTCAAGTCCGAAGAATGACAAAAATCATTGGATTGGAGGGGAGTAGATCTAGACCATTAGATATTTCGGGCCCATGTGTTGCAAAGTGACATGCAACACATGTAGATCTGCTAGGTTGGCTACGTTCCTATCATGCTATAAACCCCGACATGCATAGGTTCTACAGATGAAATCACTCTTTCATCTTACATCTG
>CBVK0100005216.1:0-15569 GCA_900067695.1 Picea abies | reverse complement strand
CCCTTTTCCCACCTTCCAGCTTCTAATTCCTTGCCCTCTCTATGGATGCTTAGTCCCCCTTCACTCATTCATCGTGGTCGGTCTGCACCTGGCGGTGTTTACAAATTTTTATTAATTGTTCTGCATGATTACATATACACAGTAGGCTCCTGGCCTTCAACACTTAGGCTCCCTGGCCTAACAAACACATAAGCCACCAGCTTATAAAAACTTGGCTCACCAGCCTATAAAACATAATTATAATTCCTTTCAGAACATGATTTACGACAGGGCTCGGCCTTGGGGACACTACAATCCCCCTCCCCTTATTTCTGCACTATCCTCAATGCAACTTACACCGTCTTTGCAAGCCTTTCAAAATTTTCAAAAAGATGCAGGTACTCTGCCCACATAGCATCTGCATGCTCCCATGTCGCGTCCTCAGGACCGTACCAGGTCCACTGGACCTTTACAAGCTCTATAGCTCGATTGTGGAGTTGTTTGCTTTTCCTGTCCAATATGTGCACATGATGCACTTGCAGGACACCCTCTGGTTCCACCTGAATCACATTCCAATCGATAACATGATTAGCATCAGGTACATATTTCTTAAGCAGTGAAACATGAAACACATTATGTACAGTCATAGATGCAGGTAATGCAAGCATGTATGCAACTGGCCCAATCCTTTCTAGGATCTCAAATGGCCCACAAAATCTTGCTGCCAATTTGGCGCAACTTCTCAACTTCAGGGAACTCCTATTAGTCTTCACTTTCAGGAAAACATGGTCACCCACTTTGAAATCTCTATGGGTTCTGTTACTATCAGCGTAACTTTTCTGCCTATCCTGGGAAACTTTCAGATTCCGTTTAATCCTTATCATTTGGTCTTCCATCTCTTTGAGCAGCTCAGGCCCAATCCCTGCTCTGTCAGCTGGATTATCCCAGCTTACTAGTGTGTTGCACTTTCTTCCATAAAGTGCTTCGAATGGGCTCATCTTCAACGATGTATGATACCCATTATTGTAGGCGAATTCTACTAAATGCAGGTAGTCTTCCCACCTTGATGGTTTATCCATCACATACATTCTCAGTATGTCTTCTATTACTCTGTTCACCCTTTCTATCTAACCATTAGACTCAGGATGATACGCTGTACTAAAATTCAGATTCGTTCTGAATCCCTTGAACAATCCTTTCCAGAAATTTGAAGTGAATTTCGGGTCCCTATCAGACACAATTGTCTTAGGAATTCCATGCAAGCGTGCCACTTCTTTTAAGAATATATCAGCAACATCTGCTGCCTTGTGGGTGGTTTTCAGTTGAATAAAATGGGCAGCTTTAGTAAGCTTGTCCACCACCACTATGATTGAATCATGCTGCTTGCTTGTTCTAGGTAGTCCGGTGATAAAATCCATTGTTACCACATCCCATTTCCATTCAGGAATGGGTAAAGGCTACAACAACCCTGCTGGGTGCGTATGCTCAGCCTTAACCTTCTGGCACTCCATACATCTGGCGATGTATTCAGCGATTTCTTTCTTCATACCCGGCCAAAAATAATGGCTTTTGACTGCTGCCACAGTATTTTGATATCCAGGATGTCCAGCATAAGCCATGTTATGCATTTCTTTTAGAATTGCCAGCTTCAATTCTTGGACATTGGGTACATACACTCTGTTTTTATACAGAAGTAAGCCATCAATTCCTAAGGTGTAACTTTCCTTGGTCTGTGGTCTCTCACGCTGCTGTAGCTTTGCTACTAAACCTCTGTATTGCAAATCAGCATTTGCAGCTTCCAAAATTCTGTCTTTAATCTCAGTCCTGTACATGCTAATGGCTGTAGCATGTAATTCGTGCACTTTTCTGCTGAGTGCATCAGCCACCTTATTTTCTTTCCCTTTGATATGTTTGATATCAAAGTCATATTCGCACAGAAACTCCAGCCGTCTGATTTGCCTGGCATTTAAAGTCGGCTGATCAAATAAATACTTCAGACTGTTATGGTCTGTTCTCAACTCGAATCTTTTGCCCATGAGGTAATGTCTCCATTTCCTCAAGGCGTGGACGATTGCTGCTAGCTCAAAATCGTGAGTGGCATAATTCCTTTCATGCTCTTTCAGCTTTTGGGACTCATAACAAATTACAAATCCCTCTTGGCTGAGAACTCCTCCTAGTTCCTCCTTACACGCTTCTGTGCACACTACGTAATCCTTATTTGGATCTGCAATCTTTAGGATTGGAGCGCTGGTTAGCAGCTGCTTCAATCGCTGGAAGCTGCTCTCACACTCTTCAGTCCACTGGAACTTCTTCTCCTTCCTTTGCAAGGAAGTGATAGAATGAGCTATCTTTGAGAATCCGGCTATAAACCTTCTATAGTAGCCTGCCAGACCCATAAAAGATCTAACTTTTGCCACATTCCTTGGCGCTGACCATTCTCGAATGGCCTCAACCTTTTCAGGATCCACAACGATCCCTTCCTTTGATATAATGTGCCCCAAGTAATGAATCTGCCTTTGATAAAATGAGCACTTGCTCAGTTTTGCGTACAGCTGGTGTTCTCTCAACACTTGCAGTACCATTCTGAGGTATTGCTCATGTTCTTCCTCTGTCTTGGAATACACCAAGATATCGTCTAGGAAGACTATGACAAACTTGTCCATATTCTCTGAACACTCCATTCATTAAGCACATGAAAACAACAGGTGCATTTGTCAGTCCAAACGGCACCACTGTGAATTCATAATGACCGTACCTTGTTCTAAAGGCGGTCTTGCTAATGTCCTCATCATTTATTCTCACTTGGTGATATCCAGATATGAGATCTATTTTTGAAAATATTTTCGCATCCTTCAACTAATCAAAAAGATCATCGATCCTTGGCAGAGGATACTTGTTCTTGACAGTTACCTTATTCAACTGTCGGAAATCAATGCACAGCCTCAACGTCCCATCTTTCTTCTTCACGAATAGGACCGGGGCTCCCTAAGGTGACACGCTGGGGCGAATGTATCCCTTATTTAGTAGCTCTTCGAGCTGCAATTGCAACTCTTTCAGCTCTGGCGTACTCATTCTATAAGCAACCTTCGAAACTGGAGCTGCTCCAGGCATCAAATTTATAGAAAAATCGATGTCCCTCTTCGGAGGTAGTCCAGGTACCTCCTGAAATACGTCCTTGAACTCTTTGGGTACCTCGTGATCTTCCAGATTCGAGACTACATCTCGGGATGCTTCTTCCAACAAACAATTGACAGCCTTTCCAGTAACATTTCTTCAGTTGCATGGCTGAGATTTCCCTAACAGCCACGACTTTGGGAATTCCTTGGACTGTTACCCGATTTCCCTCTTCGTTCAGGCATTTAAACCTCTTGTTACGGCAATCCAGAAGGGCATGGTGCTGGTCCAACCAATCCATCCCAATTAAGAAATCGTATGAGCCTAAAGGCAGAATGTTCAATTCAGCCTTAGTGCTCATTCCTTTCATGTCTACTGAACAGGACTTAACCAATTCAGTGACCTTCCTTTTGATTTCTGTGGCCAACTTCACTAGCCAAGACTTTTCATGTTTGCTTCTTGTTAAATGCAAACTTTCCACCACTCTAGGATTTATATAACTATGGCTAGCCCCTGAATCAATTAAAATAAGAAGTGGTTGGTTGTTGATCGTACCTTCCACTTCAATCATGTGCGATTGAAATTCTGCTTGCTTGTTGTCCAGGGCTGTGTAGATCCTTGGCATTCTGCTGCCCATATCCTCCACTGTTTCAACTTGCTGAACAGTATGGACAATTCTCACTTTATCTTTTCTGTGGGGGCAGTCTCTGTACCTATGATTCCCTTTACAACCCCAACACTCCATAGATGGCGGTCTTGGCATCTGCTCACTCCCTTCAACTTTCCTGGGCTCTCTAAAAGATTACTGTCCCCAAGGACTGTTCCTGAGAAAGGGAGGCCTGTTTCCCTTCTGCCTTTGTTCTTTCTTAAACCTCTTCTGGTCATCCCAAGGCTTCCGAAAGGTAGGCTTTTCTCTTTGCTGTTCGTATAAGCATTTCTCCCTTCTTATGGTTTCTTCCATGGTCTTAGGATCGTCATATTGAATCTTGTCACCGATGGAAGGTGGCAGTCCACTCAGATACCTCTGAATTTTGACAGCCTCGTCTTTGATGAACGGAACATACTTCAGTAGTTCCAGAAAATTTCGTTCATACTCATCAATGGTCATGCTGCCCAACTTGAGTTCGAAGAACTCCTTCATCTTTCTGTCATAGTATCTTTTGGTCAGGTATGTCTTCTCGAAATACCTCTTAAACTCCTTCCACGTGACCTCTTTCTCTCTGATGTGTTGCACCTGCACCGACTGATCCCACCACATGGATGCTTTTCCTTTCAGCTGGTACATTTCAATTCTTCCTTCTGCATGGGCAGAATAATTCTGCAGTTGGAAATATTTCTTCATACCCAGCAACCATGTTTCGACATCTTCTTCCTTCTTATGTTCACCATCGAATGTAGGCGGTTTAATCTTGTTGATTTCCCCTTTCAATTCATCCCTTCCAGATTTTCGGTGTTTTTTGATAGGGGACGGGCTTGAACTTCTGTGTGTCTCCTTGCCCGAATGCTTCGGGGAGAGACGGTAATGTCTGCTACCACTCCTCGATCTTCTTCTCCTCTCAGGGGTTCTGACACTTCTTGATCTGCTTGTGTCACTCCCTTTTTCCAATTTCTTTTCTATTCTTTCCAGGCTCTTCAACATTTTTAAGTTGAATTCACCTTGCCGATCCTTGATTTTCATGAGCTTTCAGCTATCAACTAGGCGAGCCTAGGCATCTTTCTGCAATCTTTCAATGAGTTTCATCATATGTTCTTCCTTATCCGTCTCTTTTCCGTGCCCATTAGAGTTTGTTCTTTCGACTCCCAGGTTGACATTCCTTCCTACCCTTTCGTCCTCTTTTTTGGAGGCATTCTGCACCTCTTTCAATTCCATACTCGGTGTCAGTTTTTGGCTGTCCTGATACTCGTTGAACTCTGCACACACGACGTGCAACCAACTGAAGTTTGTCAGGCCTTAACCCTTCAAGAAAACTTACAACATTCATAAGCCAACGTAAACAAGAAAAACGTTTTGACTTCACAAAGTTTTCTGAGCTCTGTCCGGCTCTGCAAATTCTGGGACTTTGGAACTTCGTAATCTCGGTCCACGAAGATCCAACAATTAAATCTTCGTAACCAAAGTCACCCTTTCGCAACTCGCGATCTCGCGAGTTCGTGAGTCGAAGACCCTTGACTCATTTCCTCCAAACTCCGATACCTGAGATGCGATACGGGTATGGCTCACTCTTTGCTAGTGCCTGCTACACATGACCGTAGGCTAGGGCTAAGTGCTGGCACTTCTTCGCCAATTCGCAACTTCGCGAGTTGGAGTGTTGAGCCTTCATGCTCCTCCTTTGCGAATTCCGAAATCGCGAATTACTTTATTCTTCGGGCCCACAGCACAACTCTCGCCATTCACCACTGTGGCACGTGGTACGTTCAGGAGGGTCCACGTCATCTTCGGTGACGTCATCGGGTCCCACCACTCTCACCTGTCTTGACTCACTGGCACGTGGTACACACCCGTGTGTCCACGTCCATTCCAAATGAAATCCAACGGTCAGGTCTTTCTCAGATCTACGGCGTAGATCCTTTCGGGGTTTCGGGGATCGGGAGTTCGTGCACCCCACATCTCGAACTTCTATCTGCCGAAATTCTGAAATTACGGTTTACTCCTCTGCTGAATCGGACGGTCAACCACCTTCCTACGATCTACGGTGTAGATCGTTTCGGCGTTTCGGGTTTCGGAGGTGTTCACCTTCCTCACTTCCTCTCGCGACTTTGCGAAATCCGAAAAGTTTTCGCGACTAACTCGAGCGCGACTCCACTAGATCTAACGGTCGAGCCTTCCTCCCAGATCTACAGCGTAGATCTTCTCGGATTTTCGGGTTTTTGGGAGTTCACGTATCGCGATTCCCACACTCCTGTGCCATTCCAAAAGGGATTTTAATCCCTACGCACATTTTCCAGATCTGACGGTCACGAGGGCTCACCTTTCCTCCCGAACAGCTCCTAAGGCCCCAGCACAGTTGGTGTGGAGTCGTCTCTCCCTGTGGCCATAGACCACATCGACCGTGGTTTCGCACACCGCTATACCTCCTGAGCTTACTAGGGTCCGAAATTGGTCCTCCAGACACAATTTCTCCTCACACCCTCGGTCCAAAGACGACTCAATTGGCCCATCTAGGCTCAGTGTCGAAACCTTGGCTCTGATACCAAGCTGTAACACCACTTTTCGGTTACCAAGGCTTTTATCGCTTTCTGTTACCAATTTGTACACACCTTTTACATAACTCATACAGGCATTATATAATCCACAGGCATTTAAGCAAATAAATACATTTAAGCTCAGAGTAAACATATTATTTACTTCTATAATTAACAATCAATAACATTTAATAATAAGTAATACACACAGCGGAATTCATGATAACATAAGCAGCACAGTCATGCAAAACATGATTAAAGTATAATCAGATACTTATCTTTTAACAGTGGTAGATTCGACCAACCAAGTGCAGGCCTTCCACGAACCTTCCAGCCTTAGACCGCACTGCTCATCAAGCTCAGCAGTGGGTCACCCCCGAGCTGGGACTAAGCTACATCCCGAGACAAGGAATTCTAGGCTAGGCTGAGGTTACAGGGAAAACAACACACAACCACAAGGATGGGATTCTCTCCCAGGAACCTCTCATGCTCACTGCCCACAGACCCTCATTCCCCACATGCCTGTTCCACCCCAGGAGTATACACCTTCTCTGTCACCTGGACAATCCTTCGGCTGCTAACCTCCCTTGCCTTGGGCTACAGCAACAGACCGGACTGGAAGTCTCCGGGCTCTGTGGCAGCTACAGGGTTCCTTCCAGGAGTCCTCTCCTTCCTCTGTGCACTCTCTCCTCTAGAGAGAGACGCTCACAGGCCAAAACCACCTGTTCATCCAACCTCAACACCACTCTGGCTTGGAGAGAGAGAGTTTCACAACTGGTCACAAGCCATACGCAGTCCAGCACTGCGTGGCCACAACACCCCATGGGAAACAGACACAAGCTTCCTCAAACTGGTAAGGGTGGCCCTGGAGACTGCATGTGTTCCACCAGCACACATCACCTTCCCTTGGTCAGGA
Organism: Picea abies; assembly: GCA_900067695.1. Lineage (NCBI taxonomy): Eukaryota > Viridiplantae > Streptophyta > Pinopsida > Pinales > Pinaceae > Picea > Picea abies. The sequence continues at coordinate 8,377 of CBVK0100005216.1, read as the reverse complement.
ACTTAGGATAAAAATATAAATGGCACATGTTCTTTTGGAATAATAATAAAATATTATCCCTAGGCTTAAGCCCCCTAGGCTAAACACTTAGCCCCTTTTCCCACCTTCCAGCCCCTTTTCCCACCTTCCAGCCTCTAATTCCTTGCCCTCTCTATGGATGTTTAGTCCCCCTTCACTCATTCATCGTGGTCGGTCTACACTTGGCGGTGTTTACAAATTTTTATTAATTGTTCTGCATGATTACATATACACAGCAGGCTCTTGGCCTTCAACACTCTTAGGCTCCTTGGCCTAACAAACACATAAGCCACCAGCTTATAAAAACTTGGCTCACCAGCCTATAAAACATAATTACAATTCCTTTCAGAACATGATTTATGACAGGGCTCGGCCTTGGGGACACTACATCACCCTTTGTCGAGTACTGGGTAATATTGGCATAAACATCTAGGTAAGGGTCCTTGCATGAATCCCTATGAAGAGCATAATTTGATGGATTGGGTGGGGGAAGTAATGAACCATGATGAAGATGTCTTGAGGGAGGGGAGGCAGGCCACTAAATTGAACCCACATGAATCTAGTTGTGTCATCGAAATCAATCACAACGACTCTACATTGGAGAGAATTTCAAATATAATGTACGATACCTCCTAAGCCCCTAACATTGATAGAACTCTATGTCTCCTATTTGCAAATTGAAAAGCAATGATAGCTTGGGTAGTCTAGAACAATCCATATGGGGCTTGCATGTGTTTCAATGACAAAATATTTAAGGGTTTGAGTGCATCATAAAGTGACGTTAGAGAGGACAATAAGGCCCCATAGTAGTTTTGACACCCGTTAGATATCCCTTGAGGCCCTCCTTGAACCTTGATGGGGATGTAATTTGGTAGATTCAGGGCAGGTCCACCCTGGGGTAGGGCATCACCTTTGACTAGGAAGCATGAGCTTGTTACAAATATGATCTTGAGGCATAAATCTACTTTAGATCATTATGATAAGTAGCCCCTCAATTCTATTTTAGAGCAAGTTCCTACAATTGACGAAGTAGGGTGGTTTATTAAAAACATGGTTGTTGATAACCCAGTTGGGTTGAGTGGCCGAACAATTAAATTTTTCAATCTATTGGTTGATAATCTTGCTCCCATGTTTCATAACATTATTGAAGAAATGCATAAAATGGGATCCATAAATCTAGCTGTATCACCACCTTTGTGTCCCTAGTGCATAAAATAGATCTAGAGATGAGATTTACAATTGGGGGGCAATCTTTTTATGCAACGCCATTGAAAAAATATTTGCAAAGTCACTAGCAAACAAACTTTATTCATTGATGCTTTAGTGTTATCTAGCCAAACGGGTTTTTTCCTTAGTAGGAAGATATTGGATAGCATAATAGTGGTTGAAGAGGTAATGCAGTGTTAGTTTCTTTACTTGTTTCTTTGTATGTGTTCTCCTTCTTACTGTGGTGCATGGTGCAACATGTATGCACTGGCATTAGACAATATTAGTTCTTTCTAGAAGTAGAAATTGATTTTCTTATTTTAGTTAAGCTTTTCCAAATTTAGCTAAACTTTTTGAGTTAGAGACTTTTCTAACATGACTTAGATCCATAGGAGTGAGGCACTTGCTTTCATGCATGTGTTATCTCCTAGTGGGCGTTCTATTCTAGGAAATTTACTCATGTGGGGAGGATGCACTATTATAGGCAGGGTTAGGGTTTGACATGAAACTAGGCACCTTAATTAGACTATCTACATGCATTGTACATCCTATTCTCTCCTATTCTATAGAGGAGAGATAAGGGTGGACCATTGAGACATGTCTTAGAGATTTTGGAAAGTGAGTTGCCATGCAATTTCTTGTTTTGGAGTTAATAGATAGAGTGTGATTAAGTGCTGCAAATTCATGCTTGCTGTCATAGTTTTCAATTTGATTTGTTTGTAGATCTAGTGTTCCTTTACTTGTTGCTTTGAAGGTTATTAGTGTGTACTTACTAGGGTTTGATTAAGAGTGCAAGTATATTGACCATGAATTGAAAATCTTAACATGGTACCTGTTATCACACAATTTGTAGGTTGGGAAAAGCCTGACCCAACCTCCAATTTTTGACAACTTAGAGAGCACCTACCCACTGTCACCTTAGGCAGGTGTTCTTGTCACTTTAGAGGTGAGATAGTCACCTCAAGGGGGGGAATCCCGGTGACCCTAGGGGGGGAATCCCGGTGACCCTAGGGGGGATTGAGACGAAAAATAAGATGTATGAACGGATGCTCCTAAAGGTCAAGTTTCTAGATGGAAAAGGGAACTTGGAAATGAGTTTTGGGGGTTGCTTAAGGTTGCCAATGCTTTGAGTGACCTACCAAGAGAGAATACCTGCCCGAGACACAAGGAAAACCAAGAATACGATGCAATATGTTAGGTGGACAAGCAAGTTAAGCTTTCTGTCCCTAATTGCAGCAAAAATCAATGATATATATCAGCATGTAAAAGATAATAAGAGCTGCAAAATAAGTGCTAAAAGTCTAGTTGAAGAAGCAAGAGACAAGCCAGTAAAGACTAGTTCAACTCAAGAATTAAAGAGCAAGACTTTAGCATAAAAGCAAGGCTGCAACAAAAAGCTTACTGCAGTGATATTTATCAGCCTTATGGCTGTAGCAAACCAAGCCTTATAACAGAAAATTCAGCCAATGAAAATCACCTCAAACTAGCCTAAAAAGTGTGCTAGGGTTAATAGTTTGTTAGGACAAAGTTATAGCTGATTTCTAGGGTTAGTTTAAGAATTATCTAGGGTTAGAGGGTTAGCTTTCTGCAGCCCTAATGGCTGTAAGTTAGTTTTTTTATAGCAGCAAGTTTTAATGGATGAAAGGAGATGCCTCAATGAGGCAAGATAGCCTAAGGCTCAAGGAACAATATCCAAGTGAGACTGTGAGAGAACTTCAAGACTTCAACTTTTCACGTTTACCAATGCAACGTTTTATTTCTCCAATGCAACGACTAGTGCCTTTGATTAATGGGCTGATGGGGTCAAAAATAAAGAGCTAGAGCTACTACCTCCTTGGGGGTATAAATCCTCTTATTTCCCAAGGCAAGTAACCTAGCTAGGGTTTAAACTAAGGGGTGTATATCTTTATACTTCCTTAGCAAACCCTTGCAAACAATAATTCTATTCTTTACAATTATGGTGGAGCTAAAGTAGGGGTGTATGCACTTATACTCCCTACCTAGCCTTAACAACAATCAATCTTGAGCTTGAATTACAAATGATAACAACAAGTAAAATGCCTTACCAATCCAAATGGCAAGAAGATGAACCATAACATGCCAAGATAAACCACCACAATAGCTAGAAAAAGACCTCCAAGAGCTAGCGCATCATCATCATGTACTCCATAACCAAAGAAAGCACCATACCATCTAAGTCATAGGGTTCGCCGAACCTAAAGCTTGAGGTTCGAAATTCGGCGAACCTCAAGGTTTGCCGAACCTAATGCCGAACCTGAACGAACTTGAATGCATGCCTGAATTCGAACCTTAGGACGAATTCTAGGGAGAATTTTATTGAGGTTTGGGATGAGGTTTTATTAGGGTTCAATATGTATAGCCGAACCTAAAGCCGAACCTCATCCGAACCTTATTGGAAAATTTGAACCTGAATCGAACCTAATAGTTGCCAAACCCGAACTCGAACCCAAACCATGTGACTTAGCATACCATAGCACAAGAGAACAAAAAACTTCAAGGTAGCGAAGATTTCAGTCCTCTACTTCTCACAATGGGAGAGTTATGATTCAAAATGAGATTTCATGATCTCTATTTATACAAAATATCTATCACATAGTTTGTCCACTTAGCAAGGGTAAAACATAAGATAAGGGGTCAACAACCCTTATCTTACCCCTTGCATCAAAATAATACTAAACAATTCATCTTAAAATTCACATTTACACAAAGAACCCTAGAACAAGGTGATGCCACCCCTTTAGGGGATGTTTTGGCACTTGAGCAAGTTGTTGGAGAAGATGTGGAAGTCGTTGGGGCTCTTTGAGCCTCCTCATCATGTGCTAAGCCTTCTCCATGCCTCATCTGGTGAAAATATGCCAATTGTCAATGTGCAATCACTCCATCACCATCAAATCCCCTCATGCATGACGTCAACCCTCAAAAGATGACATTTTGCCTCTCCTAGGAAAATCATTTAGGTGCTAGGGGCTGGATAAGATCTCCCATGATGTCAAGTAAGCCTCCAAAGGCATCTCTCTGTGATTCGGTGTGCGGGCCTACCACATCCAACCTGTGGGCTCCTTGCCCCATGGAAGTCCAAGCTAGGCTTGTTCTCCCAAAACTGACCACCAAGCAAGGTCCTGCAAAACAAAAGGTTACGCCCTCCAAATATCTCAAGTCAAAGATATCATGACAAGTATAAACCACATCTAATAAGCAAGGCACCTAAACATGTGCATCAAAACTACCTCATCAAATTAAACAATTGCTCAAAACCCTATACAATTGACCAAGTTTAAGTATGGGAGGGGTGTCATAGGAGTCCTATTGGGTAAACCAAAGCCCTCAAGTAGGGGATGCTCCCAAGGATGGCCTTTCAAGGTTATGTAGTGGATGATGAGGTGGAAGGGGTTTAGACTTCATAGGTTGTTGAGTTTCATGACATACAAGGGCTCGTATTATCTCATTCATGGGTTCCTTTGTAGAGGGTGTGTGGCACCTTTGTTTGCAATGCACTTTTTCCAAGCCCATCTTCTTGCCATTCTTTGTTTCTTTCATGTTTTAAGGAACGAGTTGAAGGCCACTGTCCTGGCATGGTGTCCAGATAATGACAGTGTCACTCACAAATACCTTGCGGAAATGAGAAGGTTGGCTTGTGATGAGATCCCCTTTCTCTCAGTTGTATAACTGAGAGCCACTACCTTGGCTTGGTGACCAAATGGTGGTAATGTCATACCGCTAAATACCCATGATCATGATAGGTTGGCTTGTGATGAGACCTCCTATCCTCCAACTAACCCCTTAAGCATTCAATATCATTTATTCTTGTAGGTCCCCCTTTTCTTACAGAGAGACATTTCATTGCTTTCTCGAGGATCCTTGGGCGAAGCATCTGGAAGGTTAATATCTAGGATTTTATCTTTTTAGCCAACAACCATCCTCTGGGCCTTCGGCCCCTTCTTCCCATGAAATGAGGTACATGCCCTTCTTGGGTCACTAAAGTCAAAGGGCCTAGAAGAGGGTAGTATGATGGGAATGTAATGAGTGGAAAGTGGTATGTATGGTCGGTAATGGTACGATAACCCCTCAAGGGATCCCCAGTTGCAAACCTTCCCCAAAGGTTGGCCACTTACTAGGAAATCTATGACACTCACCAAGGTGAAACAAGGTCAAAAGCATAATGTTCAAGCATACATTCTATAATCAAAAGTAGCTTAAATACAACATGCTTAAATGCCTTAAATATTAGGGTGATTACCTGCCACAATACCTGACTTGTATCGCATGGAGCAAGACCCATCTTCCTTCCAGAAGCTTCGTCGGTGTGGTGGATGCACTGACAATGGATCAGAATGTGGTGATAGAGCGGGATTCCATATGTGTAGGTGGACACTGCTGGTCATGTAGTCTCTCGGCACTCCATATTTGCAACCTGAGGGCCTCGAGACATTATCTCTTTAGTTATCCCACAAAATGGGGATAACAGTACCAGAACTACAAATATGAAATCTTTGAGGAATTCGTCTATGGACTAAGGGCCCATTAGAGTCAATGATAGGATATGTATGGTGATCAACTAATGCAATGTGGACTAGTTCAATTATGTTAGTTATCAAATAAGGCCCACTAGGTAGTTAGCATTCAATAAATGTAATATGGACCAATGATTAATGTAGGGGCCACCAGTGGTTATGGTTAGGTTTTTGCTAGGTATCTATAAATAAGCAAGGACTCCTTGTGGGGGATGAATGGAATTGCTATTGTAGTCATTCTCTTCGGAGAAGATATAGAGTTTATCCTTCCAGAAGGATTATCATATGATGTAACCCCTACCTTAAGGACATTCTGATTTAATGAAAGTGTTGGAACCTTTCCAGCATTTCTTGGACATGGTTTCTGATACATATTAAGCACCAAGGATCATAACAAGTGGTATTAGAAGATTTTCTTGGGCAAAGGGGAAGCAATTGTTCTTGTTTTTTTGTGGATTTCCTTGTAATGTAGTTTTCTCTCAATGCATCTACCAGATCGTGGTCGCACTGGTGCTATCAACAACAGTGGTTGTGCCATTTATGACTTGGGGTCATAATAGGTATTTTGAGAAATATTGCAAAAATTACAACCATTTCTAGTTGCAACCTCAAAACCCTAGTGGAATCTGTTATTGATAATTCGTGCACTTTAAATTCAAAATCCAAAGATCGGGTGTGTTATCGCGCAATTTGTACTTGCCCAAAGCCAAAGGCTAGTGGATACTAAATTGGCGTAACAAGGAGGATGTCCTATCACTGTCACCTTAATAAGACACCTCTTTCTATTTAGGAGTAGTTCCCCAGAGGAGACGTCTCCAGTGACCTGGGGTTTTGAGAAAGCTAAGGTAAAAGTTATGAGAAAATCCCACCCCTCTCACAGGTCACTCATATAAGAAGTTCCAAGGTTTTAATGAGATGAAGCAAAATATAATTTAAGTGTACCTGCGCAGAACAAGACAACAAGTAGAAAAGAAATACTGTTTGCAAGTACCATATGATGTCAGTGCTTCATAAAACCATGAATTCTTGAAAGATAAACAAGCTGATGTAAAACTGAAGCAATATAAATATTTATAACAACAATGAATATTTAGCAACAACTAAAGTAATTATGCCTCAATAATGCTTCAAGAATGACAAGAAATGATAGCCTAAAATTGACAGAATGAAGTTTTCAGGAGCAATAATGTCGATGTATAATCAGCTTTTAATCTTTCTTTTAGGATGAATTTGCTGCTGTTATAGATGGCTGTAGCAATATTTTGCAACAACAACAAATTAGTTAGTAAGTTAGTCTAATTTAGAGTTAGTAAGAGTTAGTAAAAGTCTTAAGGAAGATGGCTTTAGAATTGTTTAGTCAATCAATCACTTGCAAGGAGTGAACTAGTGCCTTTTAGGGTAATGGAGTCAAAGTTTGCAGCGGCAATTCTTAGAGGAAAACATTAATGATAATAGGTGATCTAAAGGGATGAGTGAGATGATTAAGGTGTTAGTAACCTAAGGCCTCAATATCTAAAACCCTAGAAGGAAAAAATGCTAGAAAGTAGGTAACCCTAGGCCCTAGCGATTTCCTTCTTCCTTAGATCAAGCTTGAAATAAAATATATGAAGCTAATGAAGCAATGCTACTAGAGTGCTACAAAGGTAGGGCTCTAGTGAAAATTTCAAAAGAGATGTTTTCTAGCAAAATCTAGTAGGTGGAAAATTATAAGGAAAAGGACAATAACATGTGCTTCTCCCGTAGGGTTTCAAACTAGCAATTTCATAATCTTAGAAATGAAAAAGAAAATTTACCATAACCATTCAAAAATAAATGAAGAATTGCAGATTTACTTACTTCATCAAGAATAATCTAGCACAAAAAACCTTAGTTGAAGACTTTCCACCATGAAAATGCCAAAATACACCAAGAATAACCTTTCCAAGAAGTTGCGCACCATTTAATTTCAGCCAAGTACTCTTAAAGAGGGCTGAATTTCAGACCTCACACTTGTGTGTGTGAAAGATGATGAAAAATATAAGAGATTTGTCCCTTATTTATACAATAATGATGACCTTTAATTACAATTTAGGTAAAAAAAGGCCGACATGGCTAGTTTACATCAAAAATCTAATTTTACATAAAATTAACAATTTAAAACCCTAAAATGTGCAGTAGAGGTGACGCCATGTCCTCCTAGGGTGATGTTGGGCCTCATAGATGGGAAGTTAGGCTCCATGAGCAAAATGTTAGTCCTTCGGATGATGCCACACGTGCCACTTGGCACACAACTACCTCCATCATGTCCATTTGATGCTGGGTGACATCTAGGGTCAGAAGGGTGACGTCATGGGCCTCCCAAGGCCAACGTTTAGGGGGGAGAGCAAGATTACCCTAGGTCCAAGCCTGCCAAAGTGTCTCTGGTGGAACGTTCTTATTTTTCTCCAGTGCAAGCCTCTGGTGTCTCTCTGTAGAAAATACTGAGGTCCTATGAGGCTGCCATCTAAGGTCTGTCCTTGACCTTAGTATGGCTCTAAGTTTCAACTGTATGGCTATCTTCTTTTGCTGTTTTAGGACAGCAAACAGTCATCTCACTTTCTGCTCAATGTTTTATAGGTTAAGTGCTCTTTTAAGGTGCCCTT
>CBVK0100005215.1:0-15569 GCA_900067695.1 Picea abies | reverse complement strand
TCTATGTTTTGTTTCCGCATTTGTTTTATTTTATTGCTCCACGGTCCTGTTTTTCTAACAGTAGGTGCACAAATATTTGAGAAGAAGTAGAACAATTATTTCAAGGAGCGAAGGGAGTCTTGTCTTCCTATTGGTTCAAGATCCAAAATACGATCATTCCAAACGTTTATCTGAGATCCATTCCGCGGGGCCCAGGAGATTTTAGATTTTATGAGATGGGAAGAGTGTTTCAAGAGACGCCAAATTGGGGAGCCATGGAGTTGGGGAGGGGAGACATCCAAGCATCGCAGTCTCGAGGAGTTGAAGTATTTGGCAACAAGAGCAAAATTCCACCATTTTGAAGGGCCATAGATTAGATGACAAGCAAGTTTTTCTCCTAGAGATGAATTCATTAGGCTAGGGTGTATGATAGCTAGGCATCCTTTGTTGAGAGGTTGACAAACATGTTTCCAATTGAGAAGATGAATTTTTTTTGTATTAGTTTTCCCACCAACCTAAAGGAAACTTCGGAGAGCTTTGGATATTTTTTCATGAGTGCCTTTAGGGGAAAGTAGGCCGAAACACTGAAAGATGGATAGTGAGGAGAGAACATACTTGAGGAGCACTATTTTTCCAGCTGGTTTGAGCCAACGTCCCCCCCCAACTTTGGATCCTTGAGAGAATTTTGTCAATGACGTCCTGTCAAGCAATAGAACCATAAGAATTTAGGAAAATAGGCATACCTAGATATTTGAAATGGGTCAAAGTAGTGATGATAGGAAATCCAAATATTTTGGAAATATGATCTTTGATATGCCCCGAAACATTCCATCCATAGATATTACATTGGGTTGAGTTTGTTTTACCTCCAGAAGCAGAGAGGAAGGAGTCTAGAACTTTCTGAAAACATTTGGTGATTGAAATAGTCACCCCAAGAGAAGAGTGTCATCTGCAAATTGAGAATGGTTTAATTCCTTGACCCCTCTCATAATTAGTAACCTTGGAAGCCTGCTTATCCTTCTTTCTTCTTCCAAATTTCGACTAAGAGAGTCGGCTAAAAGGATATATAGGAAGGGGGAAATGGGGCAACCTTTTCTAAGACCTTTGATTGCTTTGAAGAAAAGGGAAGGACGACCGTTTATCAGGGGGTTTATCCAAGGGGAGCTAATGCAAGCCTTGATCTAGCTCAGAAAAGTTTCAGAGAAACCATAAGATTTTAGGACTGAGAACAAGAAGGAGTGTTTGACACGGTCAAAAGCATTCGCCATATCCATTTTGATAACCATAACTGGGTCTTTGCTTTTCATGTTGGATTGAATGGCTTCTTGAACTAGAACTATATTGTTTGTAATCTATTTATTTTTTAAGAAGCCTCCCTAGTTTTCAGTGATGAGCTTGGAAAGCAAGGGTTTTAAATGGTTTTCTATGATTTTTGTGAGGATTTTGTAAGAGGAATTGCAAAGGGAAATTGGGCGAAAGCAGGAGAAATTAGAGGGATTTGTATCTTTGGGAATGAGGGCTAAGAAGGTTGAGTTTGTGGCACCTCTCAATTCCTGTTTTTTTAAAGTGTAATTCAACATTTTCTTGAGATATCGCTTTACGGTGGCCCAAAAAGTACAATAGAATCTAATTGAAAAGCCATCAAGGCTAGGGGCTTTGTCTGGATCCATCTCCCACACTGCTTTAACAATTTCTTCTTCAATTATCTCCTTGACTAACTGGTTGTTGTCATGTTCAAAGATGATATTTGGGATATGGTCGAGCAATGCTTGTGTGTCCTCATTCGATCCTTCATCATTTGGTTGTAGGTAAACAGATTCAAAGAGATGATAAGTTGCTTCCTTAACTTGTTCAAAAGTGTCAAGTCATTGCCCAGTGTTTGAAAGGATGGTTGTAACTGTATTTTTTTCCTTCTATTTTGAGCTTGTTTGTGAAAAAACGTAGTATTTCAATCCCCTGCTTTTAACCATAAACTTCTTGACTTCAATCTCCAGTGTTCTTCTTCTCTGTGCAAAGAGTGATGAAGTTGTTGATTATCTTCTTTTTCTTGATTCACAAGTGTTTCAATGACCTCTTCTTCTTCTAATATTTGTTGGATAACTGACAAAATTTTAGCCTTTTCAAGTCTTTCTTGATGCAGTGGGGTGAAGGAAGATTTCACCCATTCTTTGAGGGATATTTATACTGCCTTTAGCTTGCTTTCCCAGATGTATTTTGGAGACCTGGAGAAGGGGGAGGACCACGCTTGTTGAATGAGAGGAGGGACAACAGGATTATCAATCCAAAGGGGGTTAAAGCAGAAGGGAAGGGGGCTGCAGTTATGAGGGTTATTGAAGATCAAGGAGATAGACTTGTGGTCAGAAGTGGTTGTAGGGAGAATGCGAGAGGATATATATAGGGGGGAGAGGAGGAAATCGTTGTGGATGAGGAATCAATCTAAACAAGTTGCTATGTGTTAGAGGCCAAAGCACCTATTGTTCCAGGTATATTTCCCTTTGGAGGGTTTAACATCCTGAAGATACCAATCCGAGATGAGATCAGTTAGTTTCTCAGAGAAAGGATCTCTGACTTTACTACCTCCTTTTTTTTTCGCTTGAGTTAAGGTGGGTGTTGAAATCACCTCCAATTATGCAAGAGGAAAGATCAATAGAATTATTGAGCACAGAAAGAGAGTTCCAGTAGGAGGATTTATCTGCCTAGGTATTGGGCATATAGATATTGATGACTGAAATACTATTGCTGGAATTTATGTTCTTAAGAACCGTTAGAAGCCATTGTTGGGCATTTAGAGTTAACTCAAGATTCCATATATGCTTGTCCTAGAAAGTGGCAATTCCACTAGAGGCACCCTGAGAGCTTACAACCGTTCCACCATAAAATCTGAAGACTTTTTTTGTTGTTTCTAACATAGTTGACTCCTCCATTTTTGTTTCCTGGAGGAGAATTACAGAGGGTTTGGGGAGGACTTTGAGATCTTTTAGGGCTTCAACTTTGGATTTATTTCCAAAGCCTTTGCAATTCCAGGAGAGGAAATTCATTGACGAGGGGTGGAGGAGGCACGACTGCCATAAACAGAGAGATCAGAAACTTTATTTCCTCCTCTGGGACTTGAGGTGTTCATTGAGCTGCTATGGATTTTTGCTTGACTTGGTACTTCTCTTTTGATGTCGCTTCTTCTCTGAATTTTTTGTTAGATTTGCATCCGGATTTTCTAGGTTTTTCCAGATGGAGTTCCCCTTCATTAATTTCTTGACTTGTTTGTAATTTTGATGGAGATTCTCCAAGTTCTTGCGGGTCCTTTTCTTGAGTGACTTCATGAAAGCTTTCCTCTTCGCCTCATTCTTCGGATATTCTTTCTAAATCTTAAGAGGAGGAATGTGCTAAAGGTTCCAGTACATGACCGACAAGAGGGGCTTGCTTTGAAGATGGTTCACCCATAATTTCAAAGGAGTTTTGGGAGGGAGAGGGGGGGGGTGAGGGTGAAGGGATTGGGGTAGAGTTCTTAGGAGGGTGTTTTTCAGATAATGATGGAATTTGGCGAGAGGATCCCGCTTTAGGGACGGACCCTAATGACCCAGGGGAAGAAATTACCCCTTTACTAGTATTAGCTTTCTTCATGACCTGCTGCCATCCTTCTTCTTGTTCCGAGGCATCTATTTCTTATGCGTGCCTTTTATTTGGGTAGTTTCTAGAAAAATGGTCATATTCATGGCAACTCTTGCATTTAAACGGGAGTTGTTCGTAGTCCAGCTTTTGGATGTAGGTCCAATCGTCCAGATTTAGTTTTATTTCTTCTGGGAGTCCTTTTCTAGATTTACCTCCACATAAATCCTAGCACAAGAGTACATACTGGACTTGGGTTCAGCTCTATCTATGAATTTTCCCAAGGTATCTCCAATACTTTTTAAAACTTCATCCCCCCCCAACAATGGAATGGTAAATGCGGGAGCCACACCCAAAATGGAATGACTAAGGGAATGTCATTCTCTGGATCAAAATCCGGGGTCCATTTTTTTAGATATAAACCTTTGGGACCGAAGAAATAAGGGTCGTTCCTAAAAATGATATCTTTATCCTCTTTATGCTCAAAGTAAAAAATATAGAAGCCCTTACCGCAGAAAAAATGATTCATGCATCCCTCTATTAGAGGATGCCAGTTCCGCTTAATCCAAAGATCTATTTGACGAGGAGATGGCCATAACCCTGTGAATTGACCAACAAGTGCTCTCGAGTTAAATGAGAGGGCTTTTCTTCGAGCAACTATGCATGGAATAGCTACTTCTGTAATTTAGTCCAATTTCTTCACGAACTGAGAGTACGTTGGGAGGGAGGGGGTTTTTCCAGAGAGCCAACTAGTGTTTTGAAGGCGACAACTTCATCTTCAAAATCCGGATCCGGAGAGGCCATTGGAGAAGGGTCGGAACGACGTAGAAGAAGGGCTGCAACGATCTAGGGTTTCCTCATAGTTGTGATCTAGGGTTGCAACGATCTATTATCAATTATAGCTTGCATGATAACTTTAAGATATTAAGATATCTCTCGGTATTTAAGATACATTCATGTGCAATGATCATATCTTATATGTGTAATAATGATTCTATTAACCTCCTCTATATTATGGTTCTCGTTCATTACTCGTGTAGACCCATTACAAGGGAGACCTACTAACTACTTATACATGTCACCCATTAATTGACTAGAGCACTATGGCATGCCCTTGTTATGATCATAACATAGTGCTCTCCTTCAAAAAACTTTTTCGTTGAAGCTTTGTGATTGAGGGTTTACATAAGATGAAACCAAGTAATAAGATTTCCTCATATTTGTGTTCACTTGATGCCATTCTTGATTATCCATCCATCCATATTTGACTCTTATTATTATTGATCATGTATTATCATAACTTTGTTATTTTTTTTTGGTTGTTGGTCTTATCGCATTATTGTTCTTCAACTCCTAGTTCCATAATTGTCTTTAATTCTACCATCTTCTTCTTTCGAAGCAAAGATATCCTTTTGCACTTTCTTATATTTCTTGTGGAATTTCTCAATATTGAGGATGTTGATATGGTTCTTCTTCACTTTAGATGAACTTTGTATCCATATCCCTTCATGGCATAGTAAAATTTTATAACCTTTGTGCCTGGTCTTCAATTGTATTTGCTTAAGTTTTTTTTTTCACAAAACCAAAAGAAATCATGATTTCACTATATTAAACAAAATTACATTCAACAAATGTTATAAAGCATTTAAAAAAGATCCTCATCGATATTTTCTCACAATATCCCTCGAGATCTTCTTCATATACTATTCTACAACATATTAAAAATTACAACCTAAAGATAATATCCTTCAATTTTGAAAATGGGATATATACTCAAAATATTGGATATGTCCTCATGTGTATTGCATATCAGCAAAAATAATACAATCCATGATTACAAATATAAGTCTAAAAGAAAACTTAAACATGTTCTCTAAACCAAATTGATAGCATTGCTAAAGGAGCAAGAATTGTGACTATAAGAATGTTTGATGCATATATTCAAAAGAATTTCCATCCACCTCCTCCTAGATCATCTATGTATCGAGATCTAAAACAACACCTTTCTTTGATAAACTATCTACAAAGATATTCCTTTCTTGGAGGATGTGTCGAAATGTAATGTTATAAAAGGTAATTTATATTGACAAACTCTTCAAATATTGGGTTGAAAGGGAATTTTTCATAGTTATAAGAGTCCTCTATCCATTTTATGACCCCCTAAGAATCACCAAATACATGAACCTAAAGAACACCTTTCTTTGTTGCTAACATAAGGCTGATTTTTAGTGACATAAGCTCAACATAATCATTAGAATCTCTACCCAAACATGCATTAAACTTTAGCCAACACGAATCTGACAAATGTATAGTTTCCCCTACTCCACACGTCTAAGGATCTCCTTGAATTGCTCCATCAAAATATAACCAAGCTCCTGACTTATCTATAACCTCCTCAATGATTTGTCTTGGTTTTTTGCTTTTACTTGGGAGAAACTGCTAATAATATCCAAACTATGAACTACACATTGGATATGGAGACTGAACATATCATCGAAAAGACAAGAATTCCTTGACAGCCATATACCCTAGGAAACAATCAATGGAAGCGCCTTGTGAATTTTCTCTGCAATATTTTTATTCCAACTCTTGAGAAAAACTTTGATTTGTTTACCATTCCAAGCTAGATTTAAACCAACAATGTGATCCACTTCCTTCCATACCTAAATGATACAAGGGCAAGAGACTAACAAATGGATAATAGATTCACGATTTTCCTTACATAGTGAAAATTGACTGGGCCCATTCTTATTCATGTTTTGTAAATTATCCTAAGTTAGAACCTTATTATTTAATGCCAACCACTTTGAAAAATTATATTTTAGAGGGCATTTGTGCTCCCATATTTTCTTCCACCATCAAGCTAGATCACCATAATTGTGCCTTTATATGATACCTTATATCCAAGCCTTGGAGAAGAAGTACCCCCAATCAAATTCCTTGACCATAACAACTCATTAGTGTCCTCTTTTATTCTAGAATGACTAGATATGAAATTTGTTACATACTCTTCCCATGTCAAAGCATCTTCACCTCTAAGCCCTATTTATTCAGTTAACTTCCATCTTGCCTACAAATTGTAGTATTATCTAATCTTCCACCTAAGAAAGGGTAAAGTACCCTTCCCCCCTAAGCATGTTGCTAAGATATGCTAACAATCTATAATTCTCTCTACATTCTACCCAAGGTCCACTCCAAGTCATTTTTTGTAACCATTCCCAACCTTCCATATCAACCATCTCCCAATTAATGGAAAATCAATATTGTATCCTTCCAAATATTTGACATGTTATGGAAAGAATTTTAGGGAGATCTTATGCAATCCTCAACAGATGTTGGATAAATGTACTTTTGGATGACCACTTGACACCACAAACCTTGACCAACAATTAACCTCCAAACACCTTTTTGTAGAGAAAGCTTAACAAATTGACGAATTAATCCCCATCCAACCATATCCTTGGGAACTAGTCACCTTTTCCATTCAACTACTGGAATGCCTTTTTTTTCCTAGCTCCTCGACCATAAAAAATTAAAACTAATCCTCCTAATTTTATCAAGAAACCATTTCGAAATAAAATCCAAAGTCATCCAATACACCAATATATATTCTAGCACAAACTTTACCAATATAGGCCTACCAGCTCTCGACAACCAACAATTACACCATATAGTTAACCTCCTTTAATCCTTTGCATTCAACCAATCCTAGTCTCTCTTGTCATAGTCATTGGGTTTTAAGTAGAAACTGAAATACTCCAGTCCATTTTGAAACTCAATATATTGAAAAGGAAACATCTCAATGAAAATTATGGCATCATCATCACTCACACCTGAAAAGAAATGGTAGACATCCCTATATTTATCATCATTCATGTTGTTGTATAGTGTAGAGAAAGGATCTCCTTGAGCTTGAGGGTATCTCTCTTTGTTCCATTACATAATGGTAATATATCATCTGTAAACAAAAAATTAGATAAATTCACGGATCTACCAATTCTAATACACTTAAATGAGTCAAATCTTTTCGCTTCAATCAAAGCCCTACTAAGCCCTTCAACAATAATTACAAAGAGCAGAGGAGATAGAGGGAATCCTTGCCTCATCCCTCCAAATAAAGTTGTAGCAAAACCATTTATCAATAAGGAAAAGATACAATAGAAATGCAACTCATGACTCGGTTCACAAACCACACTCAAAACCCCAAATGAATCATTATTAGCCTCGAATAGAGACAACTAACCATGTTATAAGCTTTTGATAAATCAATTTTAACCACCACTATAGACATATACTTTGTTTTTATAGAATGTAAACCTTCATGAGCCACACCTATCACCTCATGAATCTATCTACCAAACAAAAAAACAAATTGATCATGTGAAATTGAGTCTAATAACAAACTCCTCACCCTCATAGCTATGATCTTAGCAATGATTTTGTATATACATTTACATAAAGAAATTATCATGAATATATTAAAAGATGTGGGATTGTCAACTTTTATAATAAGTGTTATAAAAGTAGCATTAAAGGTAGCCAACATCCTTCCACTAACTCTAGATTCCTCTATAAGCCTCGCTAAATCTTCCTCGATAACTACGTAGAAACATAAGAAGAATTCAACAGACCAACCATCAAGACTATGACTTTTGTCATTTTTTAAACTATGCAAAACCACTTCCAATTCTCCCTTTGAAACCTCTTCCAACAATCTCCTATTATCCTCTTCAAATATAAATCTAGGAAAGAAAGTTGTCATTTGAACAATCTCTACAACAGTGACCTTACTTTCTTCTTTATAAATATGTCCAAAATGATCCACCCTTGCTTTAGCAATGTCCTCAAAGCTTGTCACCATATCACCATTGTTCCTTTTATTTTCCAGAAAGAATTAACATTTTTTATGATTTGCATGTTAATGAAAATACTTAGTATTTTCATCACTCTTTTGCAAGACACAAGGCTCTACTTTTTAGCCTCCATACAACCTCCTTTTCCTCTAATAACTTCTTATTCCTCTGCACTAGTCTACTTACCTCCATCTTGTATTATTTTTTAGGGAAAGCCTTATATTTCTTGGTTGTACTTACTATCCAATTGAGCCTCCAACAAACTGAATTCCTCAGAAGCTGTGATCTTTTTCTCACGAGCCCATCCTACAACTACTTGCTTAATATTTTAAAAAAATTATGCATATTGAATGACTACAAATTCCATTCTAGTCCCATATAAAGGAGACCGATTCTCCTTTACAAATTTGTCTAAATCTTCTTCCTTAATCCATGAAGTATTAAACTTGAAAGGGCCAACAAGTTTCCTTCCCAATTTGACCACTTCCAAAATTATTGGAAAATGATAAGATCCCCCCTAGATACAACCCACTACATAATCCAAACATGATCATTTATAAATCCCTTTAACAATATAAATATATCCAACCTCTTAGCAACCCTATCATTTCCCACCCTCTTATTCCTCCAAGTCGGGCTCAACATCCAACAACCCATGTGTTGTACGAAAATTCCCCTACGGACCTGTGAATGTCCTCTTGGATCCTAGACCCCTATGAACAAGACAAAAAAATGCTAACATTGAACACTAACATTCCTTTAAACATAGCTAAACTAGTCAAAGGAAAAAGAAGAAGAAAGCATGATGTACCTTTTTTCGAAGTTTGTCCTTGCTCAATTCAGAGTGAACTTGATCTTCAAACCCTTTAATGAGTTATGCAATTCAATAGACAACAAAGACAATGCATGCTCCCTATTCTACCAAGATTAACTAGATTTATCAAGAAGAGACAAACCTATGTAAAATACACAAACTTGAACGAAACATGCCAAGCATATATTAATGAGAACATAACAAGGTACTTATAACCTGTAGATGCAGATGCAACAACCTCACCAAGTCCTCCTTGCCCAACCCCTTGCTCGAAAGACCCACGATCATAATGACAATACTTTTCACTGATATTCTCCCCCTTTTCACCATGAGAATTCCTCCTTATATAGGCTTTGAGAGGCTCAACCATCTTAGCTATCTTTGGAATAGGTTGAGGATATGACTCCATCAGTTGTGAGATTTCCCTTAGATCCAACCTATAACTTGGATTCGAGCCAAACTAACTCGGATACTTTCTAGTTGTCCTTAGAGATAAGGGGGATTCCTTCCCAAAATTCTCTCAATAGATCGACGCTCCCTTAAAGCTGGACACAGAGCGCTATAGCGCTCCCTGATAAATGGACAAGGAGCGCTAGCGCTTCCTACATGTGAGCAGGGGAGCGCTGATCTCCAAAAATTCGTTTAAGATGATCTTTATTCAAGGCAAAATGTTTGTAAGCTTTCCAAATGACATTTTTTCCTCTTCTAACAAGTCTTAGAGGGTGTACCAAGTGTTCTTATGATGTTGTCCGCAATGCGACACATGCAGGATGAAAATATGATGTTTGCAACACTTGCGACATTTACGACAATGACAATGGGACATTATCGAAGTGAGGAATTTTGACGTGTAACACCATGATCCTCCAATGTTTGGATAAAGAAATTAGTGAGAGGGTCTAGCTAAGCAAAAGGACCCCAAATTTTAGTTCTACCCAAGGAGAAATTTAAATTCCTTCCCAATATAACATCCCCATAATCAATAATGCCCATATTGAATAATTTCTCCCAAGAAGCCACCTTGTCATTGTATGGCATATATATATTAAAAGTTGTGAATTCCTTAACTCCAAATTTTAGAAGACAATACCAAAACCTAAATCAACAAACAAAGAACTAGTGCAAAGTAAATACCTAGACCTCCACCAAATAATGACACCACTTGATCGTTCCCTATCATCAATAAAAGAAAATTCCCAACCCACAAACATTCTACCTAGATCATTTACTAATATGTCTCCATCACCCATCATTTCTTGCAACATGATAATATCCAACTTATTGACTTCTATAATTAGTTGAAGATAAAGTTTTTTCAAGGAACTTCCCAAACCTCTATAGCTTAGGGGAAGGTAAATCACGGATGATCCTCACAAAGGGTACCAATTGCTTTAAGAGCCCCTACTACAAATGATTTTTTCCCCATCAAAACTTCATTAAATGCCTTTGAAAGTTTGAAATTAAGTTTAATGATTGTGATTCTTCGAAATTCGATACTACTGTGTAGATGCAACTTGTTGGCAACATTATTTATTTGACTTGAGGTAGCCTTCTTATTTCATTTGTTGTTAGTTTGGTTTCAAATTTCCTACACAACTCAAAGGAGAGCCATCTAAAGGATGCAAAGAGGATTGTTTGATATATCCAAGGTACATGTTAGCTTTGCCATTGAGTATTTCAACAAACATTTCAATTAGTTGATTGGATACACAAACTTCGATTCGACTAGTGGTGGGGATCCAAAAGTCTACTTATAGATATGTGTTTCATCTTACATATGGTTTGATTGTATGGCAATGTAAAATGTTCAAGGTTGTTTCCTTATGAATCATTGAAGTTAAATACAGAGGAGTGGTCAATGTTGGAATTGAGGAAATTTGGATTCACAATATGATGGGAGAGCTTAGGCTCCTCATATGGAATCAACTACAGCGTATTGTGACAACTGGAGTGCAATATAAGTGGCTTATAATTGTATTACACACAACAAGCAAGATAAACCATGTTGAGCTTCATACATGTTTTTAAGGATATTTCAACACTAGAAGCTAGTTAAGTTCAACTCGGTCTTATGTCATGTTAGATTTTGTAATTTATCAATCCAATGGTGAAAATCATGTCCTATGCATGCCTAATTTGATAGTTCAAACATCTAATCTATATTTATTACACTTGATATGTGGCTTAACACATGATTGTTCCATGCTCTTATTTAAAGAGCATGGAGGGTCATTTGTTGATGATCACACTAAGGGATGTTCATGTAAATTATTCTTGCATTAATCAATTTCCTTAGGTGGCCAATTTTTCCGGAGTCGTGAACTATTTCCCTCTTTGAGGGTTTTAACCATGTAAACATTGGTGCATTAATCTTTGATCTACCTATAAGAATTTGACTTAAGGTATTAAACTTGTGTGGATATCCTTATTTTTCGAACACAGTATTAGAGTTCCTGCAAATATTTTCCCTTGTTGTTGATCAAGATCTTGATCTTATTTGTGTGCAACAAAGGCCTTCTATTTTTTGTAGTTTTTAAACCTTTTGAGCCAACTAAATTGCTCCATTTCATTTGGAGTGTCATTTCTAGCTATGAACATCTTTCGTTTCATTTGAAACAACTTTTGTTTTTCCAATATATGGTCATTTCTCCCCGTAATTTGACAAGGTGGTAAAATTATATGTTTTATAAATTTTTATTTAAATATTTTTTCTACATTGTTCTAAGTTTATTTAGAATTTACGACACTTTTTTTAGATTTTCCATTATTGGTTCATGCACACTCTTTTCTCCATGCTTTTAGCAAACTAAGTGAATCAACAATAGATGTAGTGGTTTGGAGCTCGTCTTGTTGTTTTTTTCTAAACAAATAGAAAGTTTATCGGCCTCATTTTAATTTTTTCTACCAACTTTTTTGTAGTTTTCCCCTACCGTGTTTCACTTGTGTGGCCTATGTGTGCAAGGTCTTTGTCTTTTGTTTCATGGAAAAATTCACCATTTGAGTTGGTATGTCAACCTTCATGTTGTTTTTGCCTCGATCAATGTGCAAACCTTGTGGTTGAGTTGGGTGAAGTTAGAATCCTCTTATTTCCTGACCTCTTTCAAAAATTTTGATGTCCCTTTAAAGTTTGGTGGCTAAAGCCTTACACGATACTAATATGTTAATGACCCATGTGTACCTATCTCATTGTGGGCATCGTTTTTAAAATATAAGTAACATACTTGCACTATATGTGACACTCGATTTTGGAAACCATGGCCACCCTCCGTGTGAACTTTTTTTGCTTCATCTAATTTTTAACCCAAGTTTGGAAAGAAATTTGTGACCTCACTTTGCCACATGAAGCATGAAAATCAAGATAATACCACATCAATTGCATGGAAATGAGATTTCCATGTGGATTATCCATGTGTTATCACTTTTTTGTGCACCCATCATCGCGTGGGCCTATCACCAACTAAAACAACACTATTACATTCCAATCACGTGTATGACTTCCACATCATCATGTCATGTGTTGTTTCCACATCATCATGCCATGTGAAAACACCATGTTTTCATGCCACATTAGTACATTTTCACATCATCTCCCACATGTCACCTAGTCAAGAGTGCCACATCATATTTGTCCCACATCAACATGTGTAACATGCCACATGACACGCTCATAACCTACCACGTGTGATTTATGGATGACCCCTTCCATTGTTGATTAGGAAATTGAATGTGATTTTCAAACAGGTATAACTATGTCATTTAAGGTTCATTTCAAGTGCCATTATGTTTAGCTAATATTTCATGCTCTATGCACTGGCATGGTCCATTTATGCAAATTTTACCATTTTCATCCTAGTATCTTGCATTCAAGCACCATTTTAGGTGTAGTTTTTTTAAGTGGAACTTTTTTAATGATTTTCTATATGAGTAGACATTTTATATTTTTTGAGTCATTTTACTTCCATATTGTAATATGGCTAGCTCAAGTGAGATCCTACTTACAAGTAAAAATTATTTTTCTTGAAAATCTTGTATAGTGGATTTATTAAGAAGTACATGATTGTATTGAGTCAACTTGAGAATAAATGCTACCCCCATAGATGTTGAGTCAATTATTTCCTGCTCTTTAAAGTATGTCTAAGTCGAATTGTCAAATTTCGTGTTATGGGAGGCTATGGACAAAGAGTCTTTGTGGAGATTTAAAACCAAATTTCTCATCATATTGCAATTAGCTTCTAGAATGTGTATCCTCTGCTTTTGATAGACCAACATGTTCATGATGTTGTCATGTTGAGACATGAAATGATGTTCGATTTCATTCACCCTTGACAATATTGAGAGAAAAGAGCTCCCATTGAACGATATACTTTCCTCATTCCTTCGCAAGATTATCTTGAATTCCATGATGTCTCTATTATCCATGCTTTGTGCCTCTTCAGACCAGGACAAATGTGGGGTAAACAAACTAGAAAAATACTCTTGGCCCAATTGAACAAAGAGGAAGCCTCTAAAATCCTTGTTTTCTTTTTCCATATTAGAAAAAAAAAATACCAAGAGTTGAATTGCCTTCATTGTGAGATTCATAAGTATTATAACCAAAACAACCTAGAAACAATACAACCATAGAGGAATTCAAACATAAAAACAAATAATAATTAAAACTCAGTGAAATTTCCTTGTTCAATGAGCAATAATAGTTATCACCATAATTCAATTTTTTAAACAAGGTAAACCTCCTATGCATCAATCCCCAATTTATGAGCTTTCAATGATCTATCAACCTAGAATGTACCCAAAGTACTAAACCAGTTGCACCATATGTCTCAAATGCAACATGCCTAATGCCATCCAGATATAGGAGTTGAGCCAGGAGATAAAAAGGATTCAAATTGAAATTCAGAGAGAGCTCACTATAAGAACTAATTTGATTAGCACTCACTATGGTTTATTTCTTCCATCAATACCACTTCCCCATGTATGATTCCATTATTTTGACAAGCATAGGCAACACCAAAAAAATATCCCAAGAACATACGTCACACATAGCAGAAGATAGGTCCTTGCCAAATTTAAATCGCCAGGGTGCCCAATTTTGATGCCTAATTTCTCCATAATCCCATAGTGATGACAAGTTATCAACCCAAATTGTTCATTACCTATAACAAAGATTATTGTTCACATGCTAAGAGTACTTAGGGATGTCCTTTGAGTTCCCATTTCAAAACGAATGGAATGATGCTCCAACTATCGATGCATGTGATACTAATTGTTAGTGGGTTGGAGTTCTGATCTAAATAAATCCACTAGGGGATAAAGCTATTATGAAATCCCCCATTTTTCATAGACACCCCAATGCCTAATTCAACAGCCTCGTCATCCCACTAATCCGCTACAAATTTTAGGCTTCTTTTCACATGGAAAAATGAAATTTCAATGAAAGAATTTGCCTCTTTTTTAGTGCTCACCATTGTCGTTGCTAGTTTGTTATCCATCGACGTTATTTTACCTAGCATAGATTTAATTACCACCATAGAATCCCCAATGACCTTCAAAGCTCTATCTTCTCTTCTTTCCTTAAGATGATGCCACAAAATAAGGCATAAGCTTCATCCTAATTATTTGTGGTTTGACCCAAACCCCATGCATAGGTAGCTATAGTTTTCCCTCCAGGATCATAAAGAACCCCCCTCACCTACCACCCTTAACTTATATCCCTACTGGATCTAATGATATAATTTCAAATGTTATGATTATGCTTCAAAGCTTTCAAGTCTTTATTTATTTATTTTCATATATATTTATAAGAAATACAAATCTCTACCAAAGTAAAATAGGATAGATTACACTATATTTTATTTTAACAATTTCATAAGGAAAATCAAGCTTATATATCTCAAGTCCAATTTTATTTTCACAAACTCCGACCTTAGTGGGTTGGGAACAATGCCTTTAAACTCGAGCTATATTCTGTGAGGATGATAGTAGTGATTCACGTTATGGATGATGGGATGTGGTATCATCTCGTGGTGGTGTTAGGTGGTTTTTGATAAAGTCACGATTAAATAAATTGCATTCAAAGATGTGAAGAGCACTCGTAGGAAACAAGTTTACCTAAGATTTGTAGGTATGTTAATTATTTATTCGATGATTTCATATATATATATATACATCACATATGTTTGTGATAGAGTCTTGATCAAATAAATTGTATTCAAAGATGTGAAGAGCAATTATAGGAGACAAGTTTAGTTAAGGTTTGTAGATATCTTGTGTTGGCAAAAGTTTAACAAGTAGCGTATGCTTGTCATTGATGGCAAGTACAA
>CBVK0100005214.1:0-15570 GCA_900067695.1 Picea abies | reverse complement strand
TAATATTGACCTTTATTACATCAAAATACATTGTTCTACCTATGTGAGGGTTTAGTTCCCTAACAATCCCTAAGGGTGACCACTTACTAGGGCACAATGTCAACCACTAGGGTGAAACATGTCAAAGAGCATAATTTCCAAGAAGACGTTACATAATCAAAATCAGTTTAAAATGAAACAAACTCGAATGCCTCAAATATTGAAATGATACTCACCATAATACCTGTCTTGTACCTCATGGAGAAAGACCCAATGTCTTCTAGAAGCCAACTGATGTGGTATACACTTTCATGACAAACCTGACATCTGTGGTGGTGAAGCGGGCCTCTATCTGTGCAAGTGGACATTGTTGGTCAATTTGTTTCTTGGTACTCCATGTTTGCAACCTAAGGGCCTTGAGACATCATCTCCTTAGCTATCCCTAGGAATTGGGGATAACATTCGGCTCCTACTTGGGGACATGTACTCGTCGTAGAGTGCATGAGAACCGCAGTATCTCCTGGTGGACCTGTTCCTACTCACACTATAACAACAAACTCGTTAAGTGTAGGATGGCTCACTCATTCTTTGTTCATATAATCAAAACCAAAAATGACAACTAATCTAGAAAAGAAAATTGTTTTTCATTTTATATATATGATGAAAAGAAAAACATGTACATCAATAATGAAAATAGAGAAAAATGAAAAGATGAAATGTAGCTAGACTACCATGAGCAATCAAGATGCAAGTGCAAGAAATAAACATGACCTACCTACTTACCTGGGGCCCTGAAGATCAGGTCCTGAAATGTTAGGTGAAGTCATATAACCAGTGCAACCAGTTGATCATATTGTCAAGGTATCTCCCCCTTTGCTTAATCATGTAATACAACAAAGATAACTCAAGCAACATTTTTAGAAACACAAAAGATCCTTCGCTAAAGAGGAATCTCAAAGAGTGAAATGTGATTTGGAGCTTGTGCATAGTGGTTTATGTGAGCCCTTCAAGACACTATTATTGGTTGGTGCAAAGTAATTTTATTTTTTTGTGTTGATTTTTATCCAAAAATGTGGGTGTATTTTTTAAAGAGAAAATCATGTGCTTTTAAGGTGTTTGCTAAGGCAATAATTGAGAATGTGAAATGAAAATCATATCAAAGTCCTAAGAAATAATAAAGAATGAATGAGAATTCACATCTAACTTTTTTTTCTAGTTTTTGCAAAAAGTGAAGGAATTCATAGGCAAACCATTGTTTAATATACACCTCAATAGAATGGTGTAGTGGAAAGTAAGAATGACACTACCATGGATATGGTAGGGTGCATGTTGCAAGGAAAAGTAATTCCAAATGAATATTGGGTTGAAGCAATGCATATTATTGTATATTTGTTGAAACTAGAAACATATTGAAGTAGTAAAAAATATCACTCCTAGATAAACATGGTTTAGGAGAAAACTTGAGGGGAGTCATCTTAGAGTCTTTGGTTCAATTGCATATGCATTGATTACAAATGAAAATATGAGTTACAATTTGGATGCAAAATATTATAAATTCATAATTTTTGGTTAGAGTGATGAAGCCAATGCATACATGTTTCTTGATCCTCTCACTAACCACACAATTGTCAGTACATATGTAGTTGTCGATGAAAGATGAAATCTGAACCAGATTGATTTTGGTCTAATTTCAAGGTGGATGTTGGTTTGACATTGAAAAAATAGTTGACTTTTAGCAAGGATACAATGGGTTGAAAATCAAGCATTGCAAGTTGATGTGCAAAATAAAAATGAAGATGAAAAGTTTGGGAATGATTCAAGAGAAGCAAAATACGTTGTTCGTCTAGTTAGCATGGCAGTGAAATTAGGATAAATTATACTATGTTGGAAGATGTGAGAGAAGATGAACTTCCATGGCCGATAGAAGGAACATTGAGTGGTAGACTAATGCAAAAATTTGAAAAGCTAGTTGAGCAGGTAAATTATGCATTAATGTTTTGTTCCTT
The DNA here is from genome assembly GCA_900067695.1 of Picea abies. Lineage (NCBI taxonomy): Eukaryota > Viridiplantae > Streptophyta > Pinopsida > Pinales > Pinaceae > Picea > Picea abies. Next base: position 13,585 of record CBVK0100005214.1, on the reverse strand, counting down.
TGAATTATTTTCAATCTTGTTATTTAGGTGAAGCAAAGTGAAAAGATGACTAGGAGAAGACTTTAAAGGCCTAATATAATGCACTTGTGAAAAATAACACTTGTATTTTGGAATAATAGTCACTTGCTAAGGAACCCATAGGTTGCAAATGGGTTTATAGGATTAAGTATAAGGCGGGAGATTCTTTGAACAAGTATAAAGTTGGGTTAGTTACAAAATATTTTGCACAAGAGGAAGAGTTGGATTATGAAGAAAATATTTCCCCTACAACAAAGTTAGCAACTATCAAGTTAGTTGTATACATGGCAGTGCAATTTGGTTGAAGGTTTTACCAAATGGACATAAAGAGTGCATTCCACAATGATTATTTGAGAGCTGAAGTTTATATAAACCAAACAATTTTTTTAGGATACAAATAAGAAGCATCTTGTGTGCAATCTATTCAAGTTTCTTTGTAAGCTAAAGTGGGCCCAAAGGACTTTGTACATAAAAATTGATAACCATATCACATTATCTAGTTCGAGGAGTCCTTGCAATCCAGATCTATATGTAAAAAGAATTTGTGATTATATTTTTATTTTAGTGTTGTAATGATATTGTTATCACATGTAACGAAACCAATGTTATTGAGAAGGTAAAATCTGATTTATTTTTTTGTTTTGACATCACTCCTTGGGTGTAGAGATTGCATTCACTAATACACATTGTTTCTCAATAAAATTATGTCAAAAGGTTGTTGAAAAAATTATGCAGGGTCAACAATGGAAATCAACTTCTACACTTATGAAATTTGGGTTGAAATTATTAACCATCATTGATTTATAACTGGCAAGTGAGTATATGTACACATTGTTGGTAGTTTAATCCATCTCCCATTAATCAAATCAAACATATGATATGAAGTCAATGATATTTCTCATTTTATGACATCACTAAAAGTTGAACATTAGAGTGTGACCAAAAGATTCGCATGGTACATGCATGAAACATTGGATTATGAAATTATGTACAAGAAGAAAAATGTCCTTGATTGGGTAGAACATATTGATGATAGAAAGTCAACAACGGTGTACTTTGCCAACCTTGGTAGATGTGTAATTTTTTGGTTTAGCAAAAAAACAACATACCATAGCACTTTCCTCAATTGATGCAAAGTAAAAGGTAGTAATACGTGCATTTGTGAAATGATGTGGTTACGAGAAATGCTTTATTGATTTGAAAGTGACACAACTTACACAAAATCTAGTGCTTCATGGATAAACAAAGCATGTAGAATTTAATCATCACTACATTCAACAATCGATTGAAAGTGTGATAAAGAACTGCAATATAATGCAATTGAAAAGCATATATTTTTACCAAAGCACTTGGTTTAAATAAGTTTGTAAATTTAAACACAACCTTGGTGTTGTATCTAATATGATCATTACAGGAGGGTTTTAGAATAGAATCACGTAAATATCCAAAGAACTCGAAAATGAGGAAAAATATTAATCTCATCCTAAAGAAGACTTACAAGCATTTAGAGATGAAGAATAGAAAACCAACTAAGATAAATCAAAGAAAGCTTAACTCAACATGGAGAATAAAGAAAAGATGGAAAATGAGGAATAAAGACAATTGAATGAAGATACCATTGAAGTTATAAGTATGATGATTTTGAAAAGAATAAATTACTAAACGAGAAATAAAGACGATGAATTTATATATATATATATATATATATATATATATATATATTATATATATATATATATATATATATATATATATATATTACTTTTTCATGTGCACATAAGACTAGATGGTTAAGATTAGTTGGTAATGGATAGTTTGTAGGGTTGTATCCACATAAGCATTTCATTGAAAATTAATCTTTTTTGTGCTAGGTGATATTTCAACTTTTAGTGGATGGTCTTTCACTCAAGATTATATTTGAATAATAGAATAAGCTTTATCCATGTCACATTAATAAATTCATTATGAATATGAATAGACATACTATGTGTTTAACCATCTTTCTTTAGCCATGTATTTCTAAAGATTGTTATTGAAAAAATGCATTTTTTTAAATTGTTATTGAAAAATTCATGAGAAATTTAGTAGAAAAAAGGGCATTAGCATTTCCACAAAGAAAGAAATTCAAAAGAAATTTTCCAATGTAAATAAATAAAATTTTCATTAAGTTTGACAAAGAGAATTAAACAAATGAAATTCAAAAAAATATTTGCCAATGTAAATAAATAAATAGATAAAATTGCCATTAAGTTTGACAAAGGAGAATTAAACAAATGGTATTATAATGTATATTCAAATAAAAATGAATACAAATGTTTTTAACTTTGAATTTGTTTCAAAAACTTATGTCAAGACACAAAAATATTAATAATTATTATATTTTTCAAAAACATAATATATAAATGTGTATTCATATTATATTTTTTAAAAAGACCATATAATTTGCCATTGAAAAGAGATTTCACAATTTGACAAAAATTTAATTTAAAATGTTCAAAAATATTAATAATTATTATATTTTTCAAAAACATAATATACAAATACAAATGTGGGGTCATATTATATTTTTCAAAAATTTCTATACGCCATCTAATTTTCCATGAAAAGAGATTTGACAATTTAATAAATATTTAATCATCTAATATAGTGACTAAAATCTGATCTAACTCTTTTGGGGGATATATTTACCGTCTTCATTGTCATGGTATATGATAATTACAAAGGGAAATTAAATATAAAAGGTGCAAGTCCCTCAAGCATAGTTAAAACCAAATTTTGGGGATATATTTATCATCTATATTGTCATGATATATGATAATTACAAAGAGAAATTAAATATAGAAGGTGCAAGTCCCTCAAGCATAGTTAAAACCAAATTAAAGTGAGTGTCTTCTCAACAACTAATTATTTAATAAGCTTCTTTTAATTATGTAGAAGGCATATTATAGGAATAGTTTTTCAAGAAAACCTATCAAAGTTTTCGAAAACAACCATCTTTGTTCATTATCCCTCTTTTGAAACAACCTATGTCATCTTTCAAAACCACCATCATCACCTTTTATTATGCAGGAATAGTTTTTCAAGAAAACCTATCAACTAGTTGACAGGTTTTCGAAAACAACCATCTTTGTTCACTATCCCTCCTTTGAAACAACCTTTGCCATCCTTCAAAACCACCATCATCACCTTTTATGGGATCTGTTAAATGGTGGTGGAGTAGTCTTAGTTGGTTGTATTTGTCCCTATCTCTTTGCTATATGTATTCTTTGAAACCCTAAACTAAAAATTCCACCACTCGGTTGTCCTCCTTGTTCGATAAGCCAAACTCCCCAACCATTCATTGGCGGCTTCGGTGGCTTTACGAAACCTATAGTTAAGATTATCATCATCACGACCATTCTAAAACCCGTTAATACGCTCCTTGGCAGCATCGATTTTTGCAGTTTTTTTTGCTTTCTTCGGTTGAGTGCTCTTCCATCCAATCCTAAAATGTTATAGGAATAACTTTTCAAGGAAAACTATCAACTAGTTGGCAGGGTTTTGAAAACAACCATCTTTGTTCACCATCCCTCCTTTGAAACAACCTATGTTGTCCTTCAAAACCACCATCATCACCTTTGTTCACCATCCCTCCTTTGAAACAACCTCTGTTGTCCTTCAAAACCACCATCATCTCCTTTGTTCACCATCCCTCCTTTGAAACAACCTCTGTTGTCCTTCAAAACTACCATCATTGCCTTTTCTAGGATTTGTTAGTTGGCCACTACAACTCGGGATTTGTTAGATTATATGGCGATAGAGTAGTCTTAGCAAGTTATCTTGTCCCTATCTCTTTTTTATTTGTATTCTCTAAAACCCTAAACTGGTGATTCCACAATTCGATCGTCCTCCTTGTCTGGTAAGCCAAACTCCCCAACCATTCATTGACGACTTTGGTGACTTTACGAAACCTATGATTAAGATCATCACCATCGCGGCCATTCTGAAACCCGTCAATCCACTCCCTGGTAACATCGGTTTTTGCAGCTTCATCTGCTTTCTTCGGTTGAGTGCTCTTCCATCTAGTCCTAAAATGTAACGATAATAAGTGTATGAGCGCATAAATTCCCTATTAGTTGAGAATATCAAGATTGCAGATGTGTTTAACACATTTGTCAAAGAACGTATTAAATACATGAATGAATCTACAATATATTGGTGAACCCTACAATAATATGGTAAGAGCATACAAAAGGCAAAAGCTTATAATAAATTGTTGAGAGAAAATTTAATTAATAGATTGCATGGCATTCCAGACACTTTTTTAAATGAAGTAAACCTTAATAACAATTATAATAATTCTATTACTTAGTGGTACATATAATCTCATAGTCTGGGATTTAGAACATAGAAGGTAAGGATGGAAACTTCCAACATAGAGATTCGATTCAATTCAGGAAGGGATAAACGACCTTATGATAACATATATCTAAATTTACGTTCCAAATACTCGCATTTAAATAGTTACTCAAGTTTAGAAAATTAAGAGGAAAGAATTAATCATTCGATCCATGATAATAGAGAACTGTTATTAGTCCCTACCAAAGCAGGACTATAGCAATGAGTTTGCTATTGATTTGACATTAATTTCCATTGAGTTAAAAAAATTCCATGGGAAACCTAATGTTCTACATAAAAAATACAATTTTTTTATTTTTTAATCTATAAAATAACTTTTTTTTTTTAACTTTCATTGGTTGAAAAGTTTGAGACCTTATTGTGGCCTTCACATTGTTCAAGAATTTAAATTAATTGCACAATCAATATTTCATATTCCCATAAATAATTTTGTCCAATCCCCGGTGGCCAACTCATTAACATTTATGTTTTCACTTACCTCTGTAACACTGGATTGTTATGGAATCATAAATATTGATTGTATTTACTACTATCTTTTCGGAATCTAGGCGGTGTTCTAGCCCAACTCTCTCTGTAGAACTCAGTTCACAATTAATATTCGATAAATCTCACGCTCTATTCTACCTAATTCCATGGGGACCGTTATCCCAAAGTCATATCGCAAACCAGAAGCAACTTGCTCGAACAGTATGTGGCTTAAATGAGATTTCTGATCGATATCAGTCTCTATTTTATTTCTTTAATGTTCCTCTATTTAATTTGTAAAAGTAGAATATTATTCTAACCAGTCTTGTGATAAATATTATTGTCTATTTTATTTTTTAATGATTCTTTATCGAATTCGTAAAAGTATAATATGAATTTTCCTCGTCTTTTTAAGTAGTCTAAATGTATTATTAAATGATTTCACAATGATGTTACACACAAAAATTAAATTAAATTATAAAATACTTGGATAAATATTCATAAAAACTTTTCTTAAAACGATACAAAATGCACTTTACACTGATTTCAAACCAAATACATTTAATTTTCCTACGCCAATTTTCCTACGCCAAAACATTCATGTGATAAGTGTCAATTCAAAATCCCTTAAACAAATAAAAAAACGTTGTATTTTGAAAGAGGTTTTTCTGGGTCGGAATTTGTGTAGGCAAATGCCCCCATGGATATCATTGAAGGTCGCCATCAATTGGAACATTCAATAGTATCATCATGTGATTTTTCTTTTTCTTCATGGAAAAAGGTATAATTTTTTTTATTAAAAAAAATTGTATTAGTATATGTTGGATATTCTTGTTGGAGATTATTTATAAGGAATTCAATGAACACAAAAATATAATTTTTTTATTTAAAAAAAAATAATCATTCTTTTTTTTTAATTTAGTTGATTTGATTAGTTTTTTGTTATAATCTCCAAGCACATGTGTCTATGATGTTGTAATGTACGGTATTTTGTTTTCCCTATTTTCTATGTGATAGGAGTGGGTAGTTGATTGAGTTAGGGAGCACGATCTGGGGATGGGTTTCGAATTTGGATATTAGCGGGATACCCGATTTAGCATTTTTTTTACTGTATTGTTTGTCTAACATGGTGGATTTTTGGTTTTAGAAACTGGATAGTCCGGTTTCTAGAGTGTGGTTATCGGTTTTTACTGTGTTAGCTTTCGTTTTTCTTCCTTCTTGTAGATGTTTTCTCCATTGCCCCTGAGTAGTGACTTTTTAGGTAGGTGTTTGAGTGTTTACACTCTGTTTCCTCTAGTTTGGCGAAGATTTGTCGATAACAGTCTTTAGACTCGTTAAATGTTTAGTGTTAACTCTGGGTCTTCCTTTACTCCTGTGGCTGAGTTACCCTTTTGGGTAACTGTTACGAAGTCTTGTAATTTTATTTTTTTGCAGAAGCCATAGGTACTTGGATTACAGGTGGTTAACTGAAAAGTCCCCTCGGAGTCTTGACATTTACCCCTTTTTCTCCTTGAAATATGGGGTTACGCTCCTCCGTTGATCGCGGTCTATTGTTTTATGTGCTTGTTAGTGGTGTCCATATGGCACTTAGTCAATTGGAGATGATTAATAAAGAAGTTAATGCTTTATTAAATGAGTCAGAGGACACATTTTGGCAGGTGGCTAGTGATACTCCAGGCTCTTTTGGAGGGACTTCTCTTAGTACTCTTCCAGTTAGACAAGTTTGCTCTACGAAGCCTCTTGTTCAAAGACCTGATAGCAGTGTTTTCTCAGGTCTTGCACCTACTTTGAATACATTCTTACAGTCTGGCGGTGATTCTTTGAGAGGGTTTGGTGTTGATACTTTGAGAGGGGGGAACATTCAGGTGTCGGGGTGTAACTCTCAGAAAGGGGAGGGAAGCTCAACCTTTTTAACCTCGAGCCTTAAAGCTAAGAGAGCGGCTACTACCCAAAAGGATCAAAGGCAGTGGGTGGAAAAAAAATAGGTAAAAAGAATGGTCCTAGGCTCTGATATTGGCCTGGAGGACACATGTCGGTTGGCCCTTTGTGGGTTGGTGGGAAGATTTGCCTACAGTAATTTGAATGTTGAGAAGTTTTCTGTCTGGTTAGAGCGGATCTGGAAACCTGTCATTGGTTATGTCCTAGAAGTGATCTTCCTAACAAAACGATGGTTCGGATTTATGTGCAACTGTCCGGAGGATGTTGCACTTTTGTTAGAAGGGACATAGGTAAATGGCACAAATAGTCTTATGCTCAAAAAGTGGAGGGTAGCATTTAATCCTGAAACAAATTATTTCTCCTTCCGTCATCTCTGGGTCTTGTTACCAGGTCTCCCTCTGTTTTTTTGGAATGAGGGGGCTTTGTTGGGGATAGGAAATGCACTAGGCAAGTTTTTAATGGTGGATAGAGTTAATCTTGGAGCTTATGCTCGCAAAGTATGTAAGGTTTTAGTAGAAATGGATATTCACCAAGGTTTGTCGGAGTCGTTAGATATTGAATGGAGGGGTTTACATTTTCGACAAAGCCTGGATTGCCTTCATATCCCCTTTAGGTGTAGCTACTGTCGGAGTACAACACACCTCAGAAGAGATTGTAAAGGTTTAACTGTAGAGGACTTGACTCAGGAAGATACGATACAGTTTTATAATGAACTAGACTTGTCTTTGGAGATAGATTTTACTGGTTTCGAAGCGGCTCACTCTTTTGGTGAAGACAACAGCCACAAGGACTTTCAAAACACAGTGTCAGGTAAGCTTCTTACTTATTGCCCTGTTTTTTACAATTCCTTGTCTTTGTGGGAAAGAGAGGTTGTAAACTCTTCAAATTGGCTTAAGAAGGTCACCGTGAAGGTATCCCGGTCTTTTTTGAGAGATTTGGAGGGTAATGGATTATCGAACCGGTCTTTGGATAAACCTACCCCTATGTGTACTGACCCTGTTAACTCTCAGCTTGAGATTCCTGAGTCCTCATCTGTCGATCTCTCTTCCACGGGAGATAAGGTAATCGGATGTAGTCCTTCCATTGATTTGGCTGCACAAACTACTGCTATAAACTCCTCACAGTCTTCTCCAAGATTGTTGATCAACCCTATTTGTCCTCCAAGCTATAGAGAGCCTGAAGAGGGGGAGTCCACTATGTTGGTTGTCCTAGAGTCCTTAATCCTTTTTATTGCTGACAATGATTCAACAGTGAATTTACCAATGTTTCTAGGAAAGTCAGTAATCATTGGAGACTCTGGGAGTGGGGAGGTCGCTTGTTCGAAGAATATCTCCGAAAAGATGGGGAAAGAATATGCTTGGTCAAGGGGATTGGGTATTGAGACTTCCCCGATCAAAACAAGAAGTGCACATAAGAAGTCGTCCATTTCTACTGTTGATCCCTTTGTTCAGCTTCCTTCCACCAATGGTGGGGCCCTTAGAGCTTTGAAGTCCCTGACACGAAAAAAGTAATGATTCTTCTCTCACTAAATCTAAGAGGGAAAGGCGGTGCCCTAAAAGATGCCTTAGTTCGTTGTGTTCTAGATAAGACTCGTCCGAATATTGTGTTTTTTCAGGAGAACCTTGTTCATTCTGAAAAGGCTCGTTCTTTTTTTCAGTCACTTAGACCAACCTGGTTATGTTGTGTAGTTAACTCAATTGGTACCTCGAGGGGTCTTTTGGTTTTGTGGGACCGCAATTATTTCAATTTGGTTTTGTATCTTACTTGTGGTGGAATTCTATTGTCAGGTTTTTGTTTAGAAAGCCGAAGACAAATAAATTTATTGAATGTATATGGTCCATGTTTGGAGTGCAATCCATTCTCAGAGAAGTTGGCCTCATCAAGATTGTTAAACCTTAAGAGTCTTATCCTTGCTGGTGATCTTAACTTGACGTTATCCTCTGATGAAATCTAGGGAGGCAATGTTTTATTGGGTCATTTGGATTTATTTTTCAATAATCATTTTCTTACTAAAAAGTTGATTGACGTGGTCTCGGGGAGAATTGTGCCTACCTGGAGAAATGGTCATTCGGGGACTCAATTCTTAGCCAAAAGACTGGATAAAGCTTTACTGTCGGAAGACCTTATTGAGTCGGTTGGTATTTACAGAGCCTGGGTAGAGTACCCGTTCATTTTTTACCATGCACCGATCCTTCTCCAATTAGATCTTCCCTTGGTGTATAAAGTGTTCCCTTTCAAGCTCAATCTACAATGGTCTCATGAGACTGATTTCTCTTTGATTTTATAGAAGGTGTGGAAAGATCCTAAATATCTTACTGAGGAGGGGAAACAAAAGAGCTTGATCTGGAAACTTAAAGACTTGAAAATTATTACTAAAAGATGGCAAAAGACTCTTCAGAAAAACAAAACGGCCCGACTGAATAGTCCAGAGTAGGAAATCACATATAGGATTGAGAATTTGGCGGAGGGATCGAGCTCATCCTTGTTGGAGATGTCACTAGAAGATATGGAGAAGGAAAGGAATACTTTACTAAAGGAATCTGAGGAGATTTGGCATCAGTGTAGTCGGGTGACCTGGATCAAGAGCGGTGACCAAAATACAAAATTTTTCCACAAGTTTGCGAGTTTTAGAAGAAATACTAAGTATCTATGGGAAATTCATGGTGACCAAGATCAAGTGTTCAGGGCGCAGGAGAAAATAAAAATAACAACATTGAATCACTTTAAAGATTTTTATAAGGAGAAGCACGGATCTTCGATTTCAGAGCAGGTTAGGGTGGCGACATTTTTTCCCAGAATGATTGAAGAAACTGAAGTATAGAGTCTTTACAAGCCGATGGATAAAGAGTAATTACAGAAGGTTTTAAAAAACTTTAAATTGGACAAGACTCTGGGTCCGGATGGTTGGACAGTGGAGTTCTTTAAGCATCATTTTGAAATTGTGGGGGATGATCTATTGGATATGGTAGAAGAGTCTAGCAAAAAAGGTTTTATTCCATGTGCATTAAACTCTACTTTCATTACACTGATTCATAAAGTCAATAAACCCAACCAGTTTGGAGACTTCAAACCGATCTCGCTGTGTAACTTAAGTTATAAAATTATTTCTAAGATTATAGCAGACTGGATAAAACCTTTTTTATCGAAGTCTCTGTCGAAGGAATAGTTGGGTTTCCTTCATGGAAGGCAGATTCAAGATGCTATAGGTATTGTGCATGAATGTATCCATAGAATTAAAAAGAAAAAATCCAAATCCCTGGTTTTAAAATTGGATTTACAAAAAGCTTATGATTGTATTAATTGGGACATGCTCCGAATGATTCTCCTCCAGATAGGATTGGGATAGAATATGACAAAATGGATCATGAGTTGTGTGATATCGTCTACTTTCTCAGTGTTGATTAATGGGGAGGATACCAAATTTTTTAAGAGTGGTCGAGGTATTAGACAAGGATATCCTTTATCTCCATTTTTATTTATTCTAGTTATGGAAGGTTTGAGTCTGTTTCTGAAAGATAGCCAAAATGATGGCAGATTGGTCGGTATAAAAGTTTCAAGATCATTAAAGATTTTACATATTCTCTTTGTTGATGATGTAGTCATTATGACTAACGCAAACATGCAGGAATGGTGGGAAATCGATAAGATTCTTAGAAGCTTATGTTTATCCTCTAGACTCTTTATTAATGCATCTAAATCTACATTTCATCAAGCGGGATTATCGGATTTGGATATGCTTCCATACAAATCACTCTTCCCATATAATTTTTTAGAGTTGGATCAGGGCTTCAAGTATTTGGGGTTCTATATTAAAGTTGGTTTTCAACGTAAAGAAGAATGGAGTTGGTTGATCAAAAAGGTGGAAAAAAAGATAATTAACTGGTGTTACAGGTGGTTATCCTTAGGAGGCATATTCACTCTATTGAAGGTTGTTTTGGAGAGACAACCTATTTATTGGTTGTCACTTGCGGTGGTCCCTATTTATGTTCTGAAGGCGTTGAAAAAGTTGATGTATAATTTTCTTTGGCATAGAACCACTGAGTCAAATCATCTTCATTTGTGTCGGTGGGATCAAATCGTGCTTCCTAAATCCTTTGGAGGTTGGGGCATCCGAAATATTTTTTATTTCAGTACATCTTTGGCTGCTAATACTCTTTGGAGAGTCTTATCTAGGCAAAGAATCTAGCATAGAGTAATTTGTGATAAGTATCTTCACGGCCTTTCAGTGATAAACTGGCTCAGATCTTCCTCTTTTATGAATCTTAGGGCCTCCAAAATTTGGAGTGAACTGATAAAAGTGATTCATCTTATCACTCATGGCCTATTTTGGATTCCGGGGAATGGCACTCATATTGTCTTAAGAAAGGACCGAATCTTAGGTATGGGTAATTCTTCTTTTATGTCTTCAAATTTATTAAATGCATTACAGCTCCGAAATGTTGAGACACTTGCACATATTAGTTTGCCCACGGTAGACCATTCGTCCTCCTTTGATCGGTTTGGTAGCAGGGATTTGGGGCTCATAGGTGATTAGGACAAGGAATGGAAACTATTTAGAGCAGCCCTTATTGATTCAGACGCTATCATCACAGAAAAAGAAGATAGCTTAAGGTGGGCGAGAGGGGATGCATCGGGCGTTCATATAGTTAAGAACTTTTATTTGACTATCATTGAGTCAAAAAATATAACCAAGGTGGAGGCCTGGCAAAAATCTATCTGGAAATGGAAGGTGCCTTTAAAGATAAAATTGTTCCTATGGCTAGCAATGAAAGGAAAAACTCTTACCTTGGAATCTTTACAAAGGAGGGGATGGGAAGGCCCCGAGAGATGTCCTCTTTGTAGGATGGATTCGGAATCGATTACCCATATTTTTATTTCCTGCACTTTTGCTAGACAGGTTTGGGATACATTGGTACTTGAGTTTAACCTTAAGAGTGGCTAGTTTGGCACTAATCTGGCAGAAGGCATAAAATTTTGGATTGAGGACTTTTCAGCATCCCCTCAATTTCCAGCTTATGTCTGTTGGAATATTTGGCATGAGAGAAATAAAGCACTCTTTGAAGATTCTTTCCCTTCTGTTCTAACTGTGATCTACAAGACGAAGGCTCTTCTTAGCTTTAAGTCCATAGATAAAAAGAATAAGATTCCTCGGGATCTATTGATTTCTCACAACATTGTTGATGCATTAGCTTGGTTTGATGAGGTAGCACAGAAGGAGGGCAGCAAGTGTGGAGATGGTGGGATCATAAAAACCTCGAAAGATGAAGTGTATAAGTGGACATTTAATTGTGGTACTGGAACAAACACCAAAGCTAAGCTTCTCAGTGCGTGGGCAACCTTCATGCTAGCAAAAAAGCTAACTATTTCTAGTATCTAGGTGATGGGAGATTCGAAAGTTGTTATTGAATGGCTTTTGAACAAAGATAGACTCAAGGTTGCAGCTTTAGAAGGGTGGAAAATTAGGATCAAAGAATTAACAAGAACTTTCAGGTCTATAAAATATCAACATATTTCAATGTGGAAGTTGACAAACAATCTAAGTTGGCACTGGAAGTAAGTGAAGGCTATATATACTATCATCAATGGATCAGTGGAGCGGAGGGGCCTAGAAAGCAGATTAGGATCCACTAGAACTTTGGAGAGTTCAATTTCTGTCCTTTTTGGTTTTTCAATAATAAGCATTGTTATTGATGGAATATTCTGTATTGATGCATAGTAAATCAGGGTATATGTTTTTCATATTCCAGTTTGAATCATAGTTGGTGAGATCTATTCTATTGTAAGAACTTTGTATTGGAACTTTTTTTCTCTTTTTGGAATCTTTTTGGAAAAGATGTTGTAGAAGGAATCTTCCTTTTGGAGAGATTCAAGAAGAAAAAAAATTAGATGTTTAATATAATTGGGCAAATTTTTCCTTGGAAAAGAAAAGAAAGAAAAAAAAAAGCATGTGTGTCTATGATGCTTAACCATACAAAGTATGAAGTGCTTTGACAGTACACTCCATTAACTATTGTCCTACTCTCTAGAAACAATAATTTGAGTCTTTTGAAAATGAACTAAAATTTTTATTAAAAAAAGTTTTCCAAAAAAAATTATCTTTAAACAAATAAAATTAAGACTTTCAAAAATATTTCTATAAAATTAAAAAAAAAACACTTATTAATTTATTAACTTACTCTTATTAAAAACGTTATTATTTAAAATAATACTTATTTCACAATATAAATACAATTTAATACATATAAAAATATTTTTACTACACTTAATTTAACTATAATTACATTTATTCCCACTTTAAAGAGAACCCGTGCCACTATGAACGAGTGTAAAAATCCTATAAACCCTAAACCTCCCTCTATAATTGAATATGTCAAGGCATACTACAAGAATGATGACTTCATATTAAAAATGATGATGTTAATTACGCTAGGCCATCAATACTGAGAGGGTTTGAGAGGGTTTTACAGCCCTCAATACTGATAGGAATTTATGTGAAAACATTTTCATATATGAATAATAGATTACAATCATAATAAATATAGTAATATTAATAATCAATTATAGTTCTAATGAAAAAAATAATAGTAATAATTAATTTCACTAATGAATATTAATATTAATATTATATTATAATGATACTAAATACAATTATAATAATAATCAATAATAATTATAATAAAAATATTAAAAGGAACAATTAATTTCACTAACTCCCTAGCTGGGGTGCTTAATTGAACATGAAGTACGCAACACAACATAGAGCCAC
>CBVK0100005213.1:0-15570 GCA_900067695.1 Picea abies | reverse complement strand
CATGTTTCAAAGAAATGAGAATATATAAATGTTATTTTTGAGTTGATGTTACAATGATGAGAATGGGGGGCATTAATGGAGACAATATATAATATATTTTCTCTATTAGTGTTTCCCCCCACCTTCATAGAATGATGAGGGTGGGAGGGAATTAATAGAGAATATATATTATATGAGGGTGGGGGGAAGCGACATTAATAGAGAAAATATATAATCTTCCCCCGACCCTCATATATGAGGGTGGGGGGAGGGTGGGGAGAATTATTAGAGAACATATATTGTATATTTTATCTATTAAGCCCCACCCCACCCTCATATATATTTTCTCTATTAATGTCCCCCCCCCAACCTCATAAATGATGATTGAATGAGGGTGGGGCAGACATTAATAGTGAAAATATATATGAGGGTGGGGAGAGGGGCGGATTAATAGAGAAAATATACAATATATGTCCTTTAATAATGCCCCCCCCCACCCCGACCCTCATCATATATGAGGGTGGGGGGAGGCATTAATAGAGAAAATATATTATATATTTTCTCTATTAATGTCACTCCCCCCACCCTCATATAATATATATTATTTATTAATTCCCCCCACCCTCATCATTCTATGAGAGTGGGGCGCAACATTAATAGAGAAAATATATTTTCTCTATTAATGCACCCCATTCTCATCATTGTAACATCAACTCAAAAATAACATTTATATATTCTCATTTCTTTGAAACATGTCTTTAATATATAAATATACACATGGAAAAATAATACTTATTCTAAATGATTTGCTCTCAATAACCCTCGTTATTCTTAAACCTAGCAATTACTTTCTCCTTTGATCTTATCATTATAGCATCAACTCAAAGATAACATTTATATATTCTCCTTTTTTTCCTATACATGATATTTCGAGAGGTATTGCATTAGAATTTTTACTAAATTAAAACAAACTTTTATATAGTCTACAATTCAATGATAACTTATGAAACCCACGTGGCTTTGGCTCTTTGTTGTGTTTTTCTAACTATATGATAATATTACTCTTCAAAGAAATTTCATACTAGGACAAAAGAGGACTAAATTTTAATTTGAGGGATAATTTTGTCACCACTTTTAAATATAGAAATAATGTGGTTCAAAGATTTTTAACTCTTTTTCAGTGCTATATTGAAGAGTATACTAGCACAATTATAAATTTGTGGCTGGTGAATGATGAAAGGATGGCTTGCAAAACTTGAACTGTCGAGAAAGAGAAACGACCCAGAGGTGGACGGAAGGAGTAAGAAGGAGTTGGCTGGAAGGAGGCAGTGTGTCCAAAAATGTGGCTAGTGAAGACCAAAGGTTTAGGTTGGCCTAGAAAATGAAACCCTAATCATTCATACGTGGCAATCAGCTAGCCACCATAGTAAATTTTAAATATGATTAAGTAAAAGTAAAAAAATGAATATGTAAACTGATGTCTTTATAATAGTGAGAAAGTTAATGGTTGAAATCACAACCATTGATTTATTGGGACTTCTAAGAATATTCCATCAATATTTAATCTTGTCCATACAAAACTGATTAAACACTAAAAACCTCTTAAATATACCCATGATCAATAGGTGTACGCCTTTCGACATAATTAATACGAGGGATAAGAACATAATCTCAAATTTTTAAGATTTTTGTATCGCACACTTCGTTAAACAATTACAATTGAACTCAATACATTTGAGCCAAAAAAAAAAAAACCTCCTTCTTTATAATACTTTATAATAATGGTTTGAAAATTATCCCAAATATTAAGAAATTCATAAAAAAATTATGTTCTAATTATTAATAAAATAAATGTATTTTTATTTTTTTCAACCTCCTAAATATACAAATTTATATTCATTTCTATATCTATAATATCTTTTTTTGCTATTATAGCTTTGTAATAATTTATGTGATAGATTTTATCATTAATTCTTTCTGACATTTTATTTTATAATTTTTAAGAACTTGTTCTTGGCAAGCTATTGGTGTTACAATCTTTTTCATGTTAATTTTAAAAGGATAGTTATTCATACAATTTAGAAAATTTGTTATATTATTATATTAAAAATGTTACATATTATTATTATTAATTTTTTTTTTAATTTATTATAATAAAATTGTTATACACATATATATATATATATATATATAATAATTTATTTATTTTTTAATAAATTTAATATATCCAATATTTTTAATATAACAAAATACCTAAATTGGATGAATAATTATCTTTTCATACATACATCAATTTTCAATTTATAATATTAGTGTATAGAATAGAGTATTCAACACTTGATTTAAAATACCATGCTCTTTTTCAACAGAAAGATTTCTCAATTATATTAATATATAATTTGTTATCATGATTTGATTTATAATCACAACAAAGTATCCATTGTTGAATATATCTTTCGCTTACATTAGTCTTTCATCCAACTAGAAGGTGAAAGAGCAAATCTGGAATAAAAGTTATAAACAATGCTATATGTCTCAAGATAACAAAAAAGAGTAAAGTCCATAGTAATAGATGTTACATATACTAAAAAACAGTAGCATATGATATTTTCTTGCTTGTGCTGGAAAATCTACAAATGGACTATTGTTGCAGGTCCTATTATATCTTTAGAGTATGAGTGGGTTCCTCATGTCCTTCAACCCAATGACTGTAGGATATTATGCCAACTTTTTTCTAAAGTGATGTCTTTGATAGAATATATTCTTCCTTGTTGTGCTCACGATAAATATGTTTAAAACTGAGCTTCCTAGATGTGTGTTGTAGCAGTCTGATTATGTCCTTCGAGGCAAAGAGTAAGATGTCTTGTAGCTTACCCTTTCTTTTCAACCATTCTATGATAATTCTAGAATCCCCGAGAATTTGTAGGACTTCAATGTTTAATCAAGAAGCCAAGTGTAATGTTGCCCAGGTGCCCAATAATTCTACCCTAGTGTTGGTTTCTGGGCCACAGTTGAAGGCCCATCTATATAGTGAATTTTTTATGACTCTGATCAAGACTCCTACTCCACTCAATGTGCCATTGTGTTGCACTGCACCATCAAACCACCCCGTAGGTCTATCCTCTTAGATATGTGGTGTATTTTTTATATGCTTTACCATTTTACTTGGGTGCATAACTTTCTAGTTTTTTATCATACCAAGTGTTTTATAGGCAACAATACATGCAGAAGGGGGCCCATTTTCGAAGACTTTTTTTTCCTATCTAGCTAGACAAACCAACATACCAACGATGGGAGATATTTTAAGTTGCGTTCCCTGATTTTACAATAATCGTAGCAAGCAGAAATAGAAGTCCCATCCCAAGCAATGTTTATATTTTGATCAAGAGTGATTTTGTCCCATACAAGACATGTGAAGGGGCACTTAATAAAGAGGTGCGATGATGTTTCTTCACTGCTATAGAACAATTGACATATGTTGGGAGCAACCCAGCCTTTCCTTTGGATACTATCCCAAGTATGTATTTTGTTTTCTATAGATAACCAGGTAAACAACTTGATCTTTTATGCTATATTCCAAGACCAAAATGTTTTCCTCCATCCATAAATATTATTCTTCCAGTGTGACTTTGTGATGGCAGAATAAACATTCTTGATAGTTAAGTGTCTTGATCTGTCACCCCTAGACCACATAAGTTTCTCATCAATGGCTTGTAGTTGTATGCCTGCACGTGAAAGTTCCATGAAATAATTATCCCACTCCACTACGAGTTCCGCGGGAAGGTCTAACTCATGACAGGTTTTCTAGTCGTCTATAAGGATCTCTGTTCTGGTACATTTTCTTGCTTGAAAGTGGTATCTGGTATTTTTTATATTTAGATGTGTAATCAGCTGTGGAGAAAGTTATGAGGCCTTGTCGAGTCCTATAATAAAATCCCCGCTAAGAATAATAGTGTGACCAAAGCCCAACTTCTAGCATAGCCATTGTGTTATCCAATTTACCATTTTAACCAGGTTTCTCCAGATCTGTGAGGCTTTCCTTGTAGTATTTGTCGCAGTCCTCAGTCAGGTTGCTACCGAAACGTATGGTAGATATTTTTCTTTGATGATAGAGTTCCATATGACTTCTTTTATCAACACACTCCAAAGTGAGTTTGTGATTAGTGCTTTATTGAAATGGAAGATGTTTTTGATCCCTCATCCACCCTTTTTTTTTGGTTTGGCCAAGGTTTCCTAGTTGCAGAGGTGTTTCCTAGAATGGTCAATGCTTCCCGACTAGAGAAAATTATATGTTAATTTCCTTAATTTATCCAATATTAGGGCTATTATGGCTGCAAGGGTCATCCAATATATTAGTTTCCCTTCTAGGACAGTTTTGATAAGAGTCTATCGGCCTCCTAAGGAGAGCCATCTATTGCACCATTGTCTAATTTTTTTCTCCACCTTTTCTACGAGCCATTTCTAGTCTGTAGTCTTATAAGAGTCAACTTTAATAAAGTATCCAAGCTATTTGAAACCTTCTGAAAGGTGAATGAAGATATAAGGAAATATGCTTTTCAGGTTTTCCAAGGATTGGTCTTACAGATTTACAAAGTGGAAAGTTGATTTAGTCTAATTGATATGTAAACCCATGGCGCTATAGAAAATCTTCAAGATTTCTTTGATTTCCCTCCATTCCTGTAGGATATCATTGGTCATAATAAGAACATCATCAAAAAATAGAAGGTGCAAAATCTTGACAATCCTGGATACTTTGATCCCCGATAGCTTCCCTTCTCCTTGGCCTTTTTTGAGTAATAGACTTAATCCTATTGGTCATAATAAGAACATCATCAAAAAATAGAAGGTGCAAAATCTTGACAATCCTGGATACTTTGATCCCCGATAGCTTCCCTTCTTCTTGGCCTTTTTTGAGTAATAGACTTAATCCTTCCATAACCAGGATGAAAAAAAGTGGTGAGAGGGGGAATCCCTACCGCAATCCTCGACCACTATGAAAGAATGAAGACGATTCACCATTTACGAGTACACCAAAGTTTGCACTTATTATGCAACTCATGATCCACTTTATTGAACCTTGGATGAATCCTGATTCTGTTAGTATTAATATGAGAAAGTCCCAGTCAATACAGTCAATATATCCAACATTTTTAATATAACAAGATAAAAAAATACCTAAATTGTATGAATAATTATCATTTCTATACATACATCAATTTTAAATTTATAATATTAATGTATAGAATAGATTATTCAACACTTGATTTAAAATACCATGCTTTTTTCCAGCAAAAACAATTCTCAATTATATTAATATATAATTTGTTCTCAGGACTTGATTTACAATCACAACAAAGTATCCATTGTTGAATATATCTTTCGCCTACAGTAGTCTTTCAGGCAACTAGAAGGTGAAAGAGAAAAGTTGGAATAAAAGTTATAAACACTGCTATATGTCTTAAGAGAAAAAAAAAGAGTAAAGTCCATAGTAATAACTCTTACATATACTAAAAAACAATATCATATTATATTTTCTTGCTTGTGCTGGAAAATACACAAATGAATTGTTGTTGTAGGTCCTGGTATATCTTTATAGTATGAGTGGGGCCCTCATGTCCTTCAACCCAATGACTGTAAGAGATTATGCCATCTTTTTTCTGAAGTGATGTCTTTGATCAAATATATGGTTCCTTGTTGTGCTCACGATAAATATGTATAAAAATGAGCTTCCTAAATGTGTGTTGTAGCAGTCTGATTCTGTCCTTTGAGGCCAAGAGTGAGATTTCTTGTAGTGTACCCTTGTTGTTCAGCCATTCTATGATAATTTTGGAATCCTCGAGAATTTGTAGGACTTCAATGTTTAATTTGGAAGCCAAGTGTAATGTTATCTATGCACCCAATAATTCTTCCCTGGTGTTGGTACCCGGGCCACAATTGAAGGTCCATCTATATAGTGAATTTTTTGTGATTCTAATCAAGCCTCCTGCTCCACTCAATGTTCCATTGTGTTGCGTTGCTCGATATAACCACCCCGTAGGTGTATCCTCTAAGATATGTGGTCTATTTTTTATCTTCTTTACCATTTTACTTGGGTGTATAACTTTCCATTTTATGAGCATACCAAGTATTTTATATCCAACAGTGCATGCAAAAGGGGGCCCATGTTTGAAGACTTTTTTTTTCCTATCCAGCCAGAGAAACCAACAGACCAACGATGGGAGATACTTTAAGTTGCATTCTCTAGTTGTCCAATAATCATAGAAAGCAGATATAGAAGTCTCATCCCAAACAATGCTTATATTTTGATCAAGAGTGATTATGTCCCATACAAGATGTGTGAAGGGGCACTTAATAAAGAGGTACAACATTGTTTCTTCATCACTAGAGAAAAGTTGACATATGTTGGAATCAACCCAGCCTTTCCTATGGATATTATCCCAAGTCTGTATTTTGTTTTCTATAGATAACTAGGTAAAGAACTTGATCTTTTATGCTATATTCCAGGACCAAAAATGTTTCCTCCATCCATAAATATTATTTTTCCAGTGTGAGTTTGTGATGGTAGAATAGACATTCTTGACAATTAAGTGTCTTGAGCTGTCATCCCCAGGCCACCTAAGTTGATAATCAATATATTATAGCTGTATGCCCATGCGTTAAATTTCCATGCAATAATTATCCCACTCCACTGCAAGCTCTGCAGGAAGGTCCAACTTACAAGAAGTTTTACAACCATCTATAAGGATATTTGTTCTGGTACATTTTCTTTCTTGAAAGAGGTATCTGAAATTTTTATATTTAGATGTGTAATCAGCTATGGAGAAAGGTATGAAGCCTTGTCAAGTCCTATAATACAATCCCTGCCAAGAATAATAGTGTGACTAGAGCCCATATTCCAACATAGCCATTGTGTTATCCAATTTACCATTTTAACCAGGTTTCTCTAGATCTATGAGGCTTCCCTTGTAGTATTTTTCGTAGTCCTTAGCTAGGTTGCCACCGAAACATATGGTATATATTTGTCTTTAATGACAGAGTGTCATATGCCTTCTTTTGTCAATAGATGCCAAATTGAGTTGGCAGCCAGTGCTTTGTTGAAATGGAATATGTTTCAGATTCCCCCATGCACCCTTGTTTTTTGGTTTGTCCAAGGTTTCCCAATTGCAGAGGTGTTGCCTATAATGGTCAATGTTGCCTGACCAGAGAAAATTGTATGTTAATTTCATTATTTTATCCAATACCAGAGTTGGTATGGCTGCGAGGGCCATCCAATATATCAGATTCCCTTCTCGGACAACTTTGATAAGAGTGTATTGAACTCCTAAGGAGAGACATATATTGCACTAGTGTCCAATTTTTTTCTCCACCTTTGCTACGAGCCAATTCCAGTCTGTAGTATTATAGGAGTCAGCTTTAATAAAGTATCCAAGGTATTTGAAACCTTCTGAAAGGTGAATGAATCTATAAGGAAATATGTCTTTTAGTTGTTCCAAAGTTAAAATTTAAATGTGATTAAAGCAATTAAAAGTTGTAAGGCTGGAAGAGCCAAGTCAATGCCTTTGGACAGGCTATAGATAAGGTCGGATTTAATGGCTGGTAGGCTGATGGGGATCTAGATATGAGTCAGACTAGATGTCCATTGAATGTAATTCAATGTAATTAATGAGAGTTAGGTGACTTGGAGGGAGAGCTCGAGGGGCCCCTCTTTTGTAAAAATATCTCCTGTATCAAAAGAAAAAAAGACAGTAAGGAGAAGGAGAGAGCCGAGACTCAATTGTAGTCCAAGATTTTGTACACATTGTAAACATACATTCATATTAATAGAAAGAGCAATTTTTCCTGCATGAGATTCTTATTGTGTATGTATGTGTTTTATGAATTCCAATTGAATGTGTTTATGTTCATTTATGTTGTAGATGTATGAGATAGGTTTCATCTGCAGGAGGAAGATAGACTTCTCTATATTTGAGAGTTTGCTGGATTATTTTTGGGTTCTTTAGGATAAATGAAAGGAGTGCATGACAAAGTACTAAGAACTCCTTGAGCCATTGCAAGGAGTGTGCATTTTAATTCTGCTTCAAGTTCAGAGGAGAACATGCTGTTATAACCCTAAATTGCACTATCCCTGCTTACTTGGCATCAGGCCTTAGAACCCTAGCTTATTGGTCCGTAGGGTAGATTACCCCACAACACATGCTAGGAGGGCACACCAGAATAGTTTACAACCTCAGAGAGGAGCGTCAAGGTTATTGAACACCTTAGAGGAGAGATTGTGTAGATGAGGCATAGAGAGATAGAGTTACTGAACACTCTGAGAGCTCTGCCAGGTGGGCATTGAGTAGGTACAAGTGTGCACAAGAAGAAATCTATTTTGAGTTCAAAGAGGAGAGAAGTGTCAAGAGAAGACATCCTAGAGTTACTGAACAATCTAGTAAACCGACAAGAGAAACTACTTCAGAGTTGTTGAACACTTTGAAGGAAAGACTCAACAATGAGTGCTTTGAGAAGGTGCAAAGAGTGCACAGGACCAATACATTCTGAGGTGTTGGGGAAGTTGAAGGAACCAAATTTTTTTTACACTCTAGAGGGAGAATCTATGAAAGTGTGCATTGAGAGGGTGCAAAGAGTGCATCAGTGAACTTGAAAGAATTCGGGATTCAAGAGGAAGACTTGTGCAAGGAGTGCATAGAGGGGAACTTGTTTCAAGTTCAATAATCTCAAGAGGATGAGTGTTAAGTGTTAGCTGGGCACAAGAAATCATTTGAAGGAGCTAAGGGACGAGACCCTTAGAGATTCAAGAAAGATGAAGCTCAGAAGGAGGAGCAAAAATAGCCAACAGACCAGCTGCACAAGGAGGATATTTGGACCATCGAACTCTACATCCAGACACTCAAAGAAGTGCACTAAGGAGAAAGGCAGAACCCAACCATCGGATATGAGTGCTTGGATCGACATTGGTATGATCCAGAGGTAAGGTGTATGAGCCTTAAACCCCTTGGTAAGTGCACAAGAGTAAGGACTCGTCAAAGTCCCAAAGTCCCAAAGATAGTCAAGAACCGTCCATCATCCAGGTTGACAGGTGGTGAAAGATTCAAGAGTTCATAGAAAAATAACTTCGAAATATTTTCGAGGATCAAAGCAAAGTCTTCGTGAAGTCGTGAAGAGTGAAGTGGATCTGGACCATTGGAATGAGAAGGACACATGGTGGAGATCCACGTATTTTGAAGGAAAGGTACTCCATAAAGAAATCAAAGATCCAAGTGGGAAGATACCTGAAGGCCGGAGTCTAAAGTAGATCACAACTGTTGGTTGTGGGAGAGACGTGGACCGTATACTGGGTCCCCTTTAAATTCGTCGATTCAAAGATTGGGAAAAAGCGAGCAAGCCACTCGTAAAAGTTATGAATCACAGTTTTTCAAAGAGGATTGGCCTAAGGTCATAGCTCAGGATGACATGAAGAGGAAGGGACCTAGCATAGGGAACAAGGGGCTTAGCAGGAGCCTGTTTGTCTCATAGGACTTTCACCTCGGAGAAAAAGTGGTCTGTGCAAAATGATTTGTGGGTCTAGCAGGGTCCTAAAGAGTCGTTTCGGCTCAGATATTTGAACGATCCTTAACTGAGAGGTCATGCAACCCCAAGGAGGGAGAGGGGCTTCATCAGGTGGTATTAGATCCTAGGAAAAGGTTTTTTCTGATACCATTAGGTGGTATCATAGCCTGATTTTATTTTTAGGGAACCGACAAGAGACACAAAATATAGTATTATAACATCAAGTGGTATCAGAGTGTAAATTTTCTTGCGTACAACATGAAAAGGAAGAGAAGATAGTCTGACTACATTAAGTAGTGTCATAGATTATTTCGCCTGTAGACAACGTGTGAAGGGAGATATGGTGTGATACTTTGTAAGGACTATTGCAAGGTGTGCAACAAATGGTAGACATCTAGGTGGGATGAGGAAAAGAGAAATATAGCTACTCAAGTCCATAAGTGTGGTCAAAGAGAAGACCACCAAAAAAAGAGTAAAGCAGGAATTGACAAGGATCTTAGCGAAGTCAGAGAAGAGATGGAGAGGCTACCATTGAAGATGCAGTAGGAGGTAAAGGTACACTGGAGGTATGAATGGCCTCTAAAAAGGAAAGTGAAATGGCATGTTCATAATTCATTGGCCATAAAGAAACAATAAGTGTTAAAAAGGTGGTTGAGGCATGCTAAAACCCTCAGTAACACAGAGGAGTAGGTTTTTATTTGCGAACCAGAGTTGGAGAAAGCCTCAATGATGATGAGGAGAAGAGATTAGTTAGAGATCTCATGAACTACCAAGAGGGAAGAAGTGAAATTTCCAGTTGCCAAGTTTGTAATGGAAGGAGATCAGTGGAGGATCTCATAGACTACCAGGTGGGTAGTGATGAAAGTTCACATTTCCAGGTGGGAAATGAAGAGATATTAGTTGATCTCATGAACTTCCAAGAGGGCATAAGTGAAATCCCAATTTTTCAGGTTGGAAAGGGAGAAGAGATGAACTCAACTAAGATTTCATGTCAACAAGAAGTGTTCACAAATGGTAATAAGGAAGAAGAAATGCCTCATCTATATGAAGATTCACGTGAAATTGAAGACCATGTGAATGAAGATGATGAGAAGTTAAATAATTCCATCACAGAGGAGGAGGATCAGAAGAGGATCAAAGGAGTATTATGATCATTGGGGGAATTCAAATATTCCTTCCAATTAGCCCAACAGAGGCCAGTGAAAAAAGTTTAGGTGCAGAAGCAGAAGGAAAGCTAGCTATGACTATCATAGAGGAGAAGGAGAAGATATTGAAGTCTGCCCCAACAAAGAAAGAGGAGCACACAATTGAGTTTCTCACTCCATGGGAGATGGAGTTGAAGTTGTTGGAGGATTGGTTGGAAAATCTAGAACCAGAAGAAGCATACCAACATGAGGAGTAGCTAGAAGAAGCTCAATTTGAACCAACACAAGAGGATATGGAAGAGGATAATATTTCAGAGGAGGAGGATGAGAAGTAGATCAATGATGAAACTGCAGAATTGGAGTCTGTAGCATGGTGGAAAGCTACGACCACAGAAGGTGAAAACAACAGGGGAGATTAGGTTGATCTACCGATCGAAAAGGAGGATTTGCAACTGAGCAGACTCCATAAGGAGAGCCAACCAATAGAGCAGTTGCAAGAGGTGACACTAGAGATAAGAGAGTTTATGGTGAATTCAGAAAGAGAAGTTGTCAGTAGGATGGATTTGAACAGAAGAGGATCTACAATTGTAGCGGGAAAGGAGCAAAAACAACATATAAAAGGAACAGGAGGACAACTCCAAAGAAGAGTTTGGGATCCAAGGGGATTTCAACAGCAGAGCAGAGGAGCTCATGAGCATGAGCTCATGATTTTTCCAGGAGTGGATATGATGTAGGATCATTGCTCCACCTTAGCAACGCACCAACATTCCAGCTCATCAAAGCACATTCAAGGAGGGGAGAGGCACCAACCTTCTCATTTTTTCCTCAAAGTTAAAATTTAAATGTAATTAAAGAAATTAAATTATGTAAGGTTGGAAGAGCCAAGTCGATGCCTTTGTACAGGCTGTAGATAAGGTCACCTTTAATGGCTGACAGGATGATGGGGATCTAGATCCGATTTAGACTAGACGTCCATTGAATGTAATTCAATGTAATTAATGAGAGTTAGATGAGTTGGAGGGACAGTTCAAGGAGCCCCTCTTTTGTAAAAAGATCTCTTGTATTGAAAGAAAAATGAAGAGTAAGGAGAAGGAGAGAGTTGAGACTTAGTTGCATCTGAGATTTTGTACACATTGTAAACAAACATTCATATTAATAGAAATAGAAGTTTTTCCTACATGAGATTATTCTTGTGTGTTTGTGTTTTTTATGAATTCCAATTGTGTGTGGTTATGTTCATTTATGTTGTAGATGTATGAGCTAGGTTTCATCTGCAGGAGGAAGATAGACTTCTCTATCTTTGAGAGTTTTTTGGATTATTTTTGAGTTCTTTAAACTAAATGCAAGGAGTACATGATAGAGTACTAAGAAATTTGTGAGCCAATGCAAGGAGTGCGCATCTGACTTCAAGTTTAGAGGAGAATGTTCCATGAGGGCACACCAGAATAGTTTACAACCTCAGAGAGGAGCCGCAAGGTTATTGAACACCTTAGAAGAGAGATTGTGCAGAGGAGGCAGAGAGAGACAGACTTACTAAACACTATGAGATCTCTTCCAAGTGGGCATTGAGAAGGTGAAAGTGTGCACAAGAAGAACTCTTTTTTGATTTTAGAGAGGAGAGAAGTGTCAAGAGAAGACACCCCAAAGTTACTAAACACTCTGGTAAATCGACATGAGAAACTACTTCATATTTGTTGAACACTCTAAAGGAAAGGCTCAACGAGGAATGCTTTGAGAAAGTACAAAGAGTGCATAGGACGAACACATTCTGAGGTGTTGGGGAATTTTAAGGAACCAGAGTTATTGAACACTCTAGAGGGAGAAGCTCTGCAAGTGTGCATTGAGCGGGTGAAAAGAGTGCATCAATGAACTTGAAAGAATTCAAGATTCAAGAGGAAGACCTATGCAAGGATCGCACAGAGGGGAACTTGTTTCAAGTTCAAGAATATCTGAAGGAGAAGCAACAACAGTTGACAGATTAGCTGCAGGAGGAGGATATGTGGACCAACAACAATAGCCGATAGACCAGACACTCAAAGAAGTGCACCGAGGAGAAAGACAGATCCCAGCCATCATACCTGAGCGCTTGGATCGACAGTTGTCTAATCTATAGGTAAGATCCACAAGCCTTAAACCCCTTGGTAGGTGCAAAGGAGTAAGGACTCGCTGAAGTCCTGAAGTCCTGAAGCCAGTCGAGAACCATCCATCATCCAGGTTGACAGGTGGAGAAATATTTGAGAGTTCACGGGAAAAGAAATTCGAAAGATTTGTGAGGAGAAAAAGTTCACGGCAAAAGAAATTCGAAAGATTTGTGAGGAGAAAAGCGAAGTCTTCATGAAGTCCCGAAGATTGAAGTGAATCTAGATCATCGGATCTAGAATGACATGTGGTGGAGATCCATGTATTTTAGAGGAAATGTACTCTTGAAAGAAAGTAGAGAGTGGAGCGGGAAGATACCCAAAGGCCAGAGTTCGAAGAAGATCACAACTGTTGGTTGTGGGAGAGACATGGACCGTAGATTGGGTCCTCATTAAATTATTTGATTCAAAGATTGAGAAAAATGGAGCAAGCCACTTGAAAAAGTTCTGAAGTGCGGATTTACGAAGAGGAATAGCCCAGGGTCACATGAAGAAGAAGGGGGCTATCACAGGGAAGAGGGGCTTAGCAGGAGCCCGCAAGTCTCACAGGACCTGCGCCTAGGAGAAAAAGGGGCCCATTTAAAATGATTTGTGGGGATAGCAGGGTCCCAAAGATCCGATTTGTCTTAGATATTTGAACGATCCTTGACCGAGAGGTCGCGGAACCCCCAGGAGGGGAGGGGGGATGCATCAAGAATCTTGACTATGGAGCACAGTTTCTTCCATCACAGAACCTCCACTTAAGATTCTTGACTATGGATCACAATTTCTGCCATTTGGCCAACGGCTAGGACTACTGATTCTTGGCTTCCACTTCAAAATTTCCATTCAAATATTTTTCCATTTCCTCACTGCAAACTGGGTTGAAAAATAATGCATAGATAAATAATGAACATATTTCAAAACAAAATCAGAAAGAGAAGGATGTTTCCTTCATAATTCAAACCTGATATTTTATTTTTATTACATAGCAAAATCCTGATATCTTCACCATTTTTTCATTTCCTGAACCTCCCAAAATTATATGGACATCCTTGGTTATCTAGTGTTGTACGTTGTTTGATCCCGAACCTTCTAGGAAGCTTCAATTGTGATGTCAGTTTGACATATAACGTCTTACATGCCTGTACCTATCATAATTATTTCAATCCTTTTAGGCAATAATGGGTATTTCTATTCCTTATTTATGGGTAACTTGAATATCTCATTTAGCTTCTCATTTACCTTCCTAACATATAAGACATATTATTTTAGATTTAAAATAATATATAGAGAAAAGAGGGAGAAATGTATATTTTTTGCAATTTATTTTTAAATTGTAAACTTCTAAGTATTATTGCATTTTTTATTTTAAATTATAAAATAAAATAATTTTATTGAATATGGTAAAACTTACTATAATTTAATGGTGAATCAATACTTATGATAGTTATTATTGACTATTATACAAGAAAAACCACATCACTTAAAATGACTTGCTAGTGATCCGTAATTGGGTAGACTTTTACTATGCTTTTTGCTTGGGTCATTATGATCAAAACAAGATAAGTTCTTAACTAATGATAAACAATTTTAAATCTTACTTCAAGATTAAAAAAGAAAATGTACTCCATCCCATCATCATTAATTCTGTACATAAAACCAAATATTATTTTCAATTAAAAAAAAAAAAAAAAATTAATTTTAAATCTTTTATTTTAATTTTATAAATAATATATAAGATTATATTCTTTAACTCTAAAATAATATATAACCTCAAAAAAATAAAAAATTGCAAACCTCTTATCTCTTGTTTTGTAATTTTTTTATTATTAGTCTTTACTAATGAGTGGACACGTTCAACACCTTAATCGATTACTTTCCATGCAACACTTGTTTTACATAATATTGAGTAATCATTATGACATTTAAATATATCATTAAAAATTAAAAACTAAACAAACAATTAAACCATTCAATCCATCATACACGTACATTTCTTTCATTTTAAGAAAACAAACATTAATTCAAAACCATACAATCCATTATTAAGGAAAACCACACCACCTAAAATGATTTGCTAATGATTTGTAAGTGGGTAGAATTTTACTATGTCTTTCATTCTTGGGTCATTACCTCAAAAAAGGATAAACTCTTAACTAATCAGAAGCAATTTCAAATCTTACTTCAAGATAGAAAAAAGGTACTCCATCCTAAATAATATTCACAAATCTGTTGTCATCATTAAAACTACCTCTAATTAAATAATATAAATTTTAATAACATTTAACATTAATTCTGTGCATGGTAGCTTAATCCGTTACTTGGTAGGGACAAAGCTACCATACAACACTTATTTTACATAAGATTAAATAATCATTAAGTTTATTACATAATATATCTCTGTTTTTTTGTGAATGGGAATAACACTTC
The DNA here is from genome assembly GCA_900067695.1 of Picea abies. Classification (NCBI taxonomy): domain Eukaryota; kingdom Viridiplantae; phylum Streptophyta; class Pinopsida; order Pinales; family Pinaceae; genus Picea; species Picea abies. The sequence goes on along the minus strand of CBVK0100005213.1, from coordinate 347 downwards.
TATGTGGTTTTGAAATTATATCTCTGTGGTTTTGAACTAGAATAATACTTCTCTTTAGTTTTTACCTTTTATACCCAGAATAATCTCTGTAGTTTATCTTGGTTTGTGGTTTTCGAAAGTCATTTTTGGCTTCTTCAATAGGTTGAGAAATTAAACATGTGAAATGAGGTGAGTCACCTTTTACTTTGATTCAATTTTAATTTAAAATATATTTATAATCTATTAACATACATATATTGAAATATTATTTATTTATTTTTTATTTTAAGTTTGATAAGTAAAAGTTGATTTGAGAGATAAAGTCAATCCAAAATAATAATTGTTACATTTTTTCTCTTCTTTTCAAT
>CBVK0100005212.1:0-15571 GCA_900067695.1 Picea abies | reverse complement strand
AAATCTCTGTGTACTATGTGTATGAGCCATTGATTAATTTCTGTTTTGCTTAATAATCTATATGCATTGCTTTACTTCACAGGTTTAAAACTTACATCGAGCCATTTCTATTGATATACTATCATGCATTTTTAATTCGTTTTGGATGTGTGGCTTTAGTCTTGTCACATAAGATCAGATTAGTTGTTCTATTCGCAACCCAAGTACTCGCGTAGCCAGTGCTTCCCAGTCATGGGTAAATTCGTCCTCATTACCTTTTTGTTGTAGTATAGTGAGTTTTGGAAAACAATCTTCCTTTGTGATACCTTGTAATCTTTTAAAGAAATCATTCTTGAATGTATCCTAGCTAAACGAATAGGATGAATTTTTCCACCATATGTACCAGTTGTATACATTGCCCTCAAGTTGCATGGAGGCGGTCTTGATTTTTTCATCATCATTTTCGATATCATATATGTGAAAGTATTCTTCTGCCTTGTTAAACGGTAAACCATGACACATTGATTTTCATTTTTGTTGAACTTTGATAGCTCTAATTTTGTTGTCATCGAGTATTCACATATTGGTGGATTTTTGTAGGGAGGTAGTAAGTTCATGAGCTAATGTGGGTTACCAGTTGTGCACATGCTTGGTTGTAAATTACTTGAAGTTGGAGAAGTAGCATTGGTCAGAGACCCCTTGATGGGTTTCTTTGGCTCATTTAGCTATTCCAACAATGTTGTCTTGGTTTTCTATGCTGTTGTTTTTATTTCTTGCTTTAGATTATCATGGGTTTTTGTAATCTTTTGTTCTAGTAGGTCATTTTTTGCTAAAATTCTTTCTTGATTAGTTCTTCCCTTGCTGTATTCAACTTGTGTTGTTTTTCTAATTTCTCTAATTTGGAATTTATATCTACCATTTTCATGTTTATTGGAGGAGTATTTTTCAATTTTGACTATCTTAGGTTGTTGTTGTATGCTTTGAGAAGTTTTCTGGAATTTTCGGAATTATACAGATTATTATGGCACCTGTGGTATCGAATCGTATGGAATTGTACGAAACTTTTCTAATTTTCTTTTATGGCTTGCGTAATTCGATGGTATGACAATGTAGACATACAAATGTGATCGTATGATCTTGTTTGGTTTTGGCAGCTGTACAACTGCGTTTATCCTCTAGTGACTGTACAACAAGGAGAATTGTGGCTGTATAGTATTGGGAAGGTGACTATATGGTCGAGAAGTTGCAATGTACGATGAATTGCAGTGTACAATTATTAGATTGTATAACAAATTAAAAAATGACTGTATGATGCTTGTGTACGTCAGCTAGAATGTGCGATGGTAGTTGTTACCCCCCCATGCCTAGGGGTAACTAAAGGAGATCATGTCTCGTGGCTCGTAATGGAGACAATATTCTCGACCATGATGATGATCAACATGTCCATAGATGGCAACCCAACAACCCCTCTTATTTACCTTTGCAGTTATAGGTCAACCAAGGCTGATCACATCGAAGCAACCCATTGTATGGGAGATGGTAAGCCAACCTTAGCATGAGGTATGTTAGTCCTTCTTTCATGCGAAGTGTTGTGCTTAATTTGTTGGGCATGTTGATGAATATCTTTGGTTGAAGTTGGATAATGGATCATTGGTTTGGGAAATTGTGTAATTTTCCTTGTTTCACCTTGGTGGTCAGCTTTTATGCCCTAGTTCCGTGTTGTCACTGCCCAAGGAAAACAAGTACTACTGGGGGTCCCTCACAAAGGTAACGTTCCGTTCCCCACCATACTTAACACTTTCCATCCTGGAGCCTTCCATAGTGTACCGAACTTTGGTAATGGGTCATGGTCCATTCTCTCGTGAGAAGAAGGGGCTGAAGGCCCAAAGGTTGATGCAGTTGCTATATATGTGTATGCTATAAATGATAAAGGCCACCATAAAAGCCACATGCCAGCTTGAGCTCTACCCCCTCTAATGGTAATCTCCCCTTGTCCTTATGCGAATGAATGCACAATCATAAAGGACTATAACACAGTAAAAATGAAGGAATAAAGCTAGAAACCTGAAAAGGGGACCCACAAATAATAAATGGGTATCAAAAGGCAATTATGGGGTTTAGAATGAAAAAATTACCAAGGAAAGGGTATCTCAAGCCGCAAGCGCTCCCTCTATAAAGGCACTCATAGGAATGGACTCAATGACACCATAAGCCATGAAGTAATCCCAAATTCATATCACTATCACACTTACTCTTGAAGGGTTTCTTTCTTTCATTGCTTCCCTCGGGACTTATCCTTCTACTTGGGTCTTTTATTTTCTGTCTAGGTTGGCACACTTAATAGGGTTGGATGAAGGCCCTCCCATATTCAAACTTTCCAACTCACATGAGCTCTTGGGCTGGTGTGATGCTTGAAGGAGATACTGAGGTGAATTGTTTGCATGGCTTATATCTTAAGTAAAAACTTACTTTGCATGATTCAAGGACTAATATCTCTTATGAACACCGGTTTACCTTGTTTGATATTCTGCTTTGTTTTGGATGGGCCTTGAGATGGTTCTTTGAGGGACATCCTAGGTTTTCACCTAGGACTTTGTTCCCTTATTGTAGGACTTTGGCATGTGTGATGTGAGCAATGAGTCATCCAGTGACTCACCACCTTTCGACATGAGCTCTCACATCCTCAGAACCTTGGACGATGGATAGATGGGCTTGGTTTGAGTAGATTTGGTCATGATGGCACACAGATGGGCTGAAAACCCACACGCTGGGTAGAGTACCCCGGGACTTATTATTCACTAGATCAGGGATGTTACAGTAGCAGAGAACCAGACACCATGTAGAGACTAGATGTAGCTCCCTCCAGCCTAGATGCAGTGCCCTAAACCCTTGATGTCACCCTCCATTTGATCATGACGTCGCCTTCTAGGGTTTGATGGCATTAGGGTTTGATGGACACTTGGGGTAATAGTGATGATTTGGCATGACCATGGTGAAGAGACACATCATTGCCATTTACTCCACCTTGGGATGCTGCCAAATGGCCTTTGAAGACCCTCTTCTAGCCTAGGAAGGCTTGAGGTCACCACACGTGTGGCCCTTATGCTGTATATTTTGCACTTTATCATTTTGTAAAGGTTAAATGAGGGGTTGGCCCCGCTTCTAATTAAATATTGACATGTTGTGTGGACAATGTGCTATGCCTAGGCTCATATATAAAGGCTAGCGCTCATTTTCATTTGGATCATCACATTCCTCACCATTTTGTAGAGGAGAACTTCTGAAATTTTCGCTATTTCAGCCCTCTTGGGCTCTTTTCTCTTATGCACTATGCTTGAAGGAGGGTCTTTGTGGATGGTTTGCTCATTTGGATGGATAATTTTTGCAATTGGGGTTTTATGCTCTTGATTCTTGGAGGAAGTAAGTAATTTTCTGCAAATTCTATTGTTTCTTGTTGATGTAAATGGTTAAATTGCTATCTTGTTGCAAGTAATCTTGTTTTGTTGAAACCCTAAGAAGGGAACATAAGTGCTTCTTTCCCTCATAAAGTTTTATTTGTCCAAGTTTGTGAAGCATCCTTGCTAGGGTTAAAAATTCTAAGGCCCAAAAGTGCTTGCACTTTAGGGTTTTAGCCCTAGACTTTTATACTTGACCTAAGTGAAGCTAGAAGAAGGGAAAAATGACACCTAGGGCCCAAACATGCTTGCACCCTAGGTACCTTCTTCCTCAAAGTTTAAAGCCTAAGGCCCAAACGTGCTTGCACCTTAGGCTTTAGACTCTACCTCTTTTGTTTCACCTAGATCAATCTTCAAGCTAATGCATTTGAGTCTCCATAAGCCCTAGAGGACAATGACTCTGTTCTAAGATTGTTCTTGTGGTAAAAGTACTTGTTAAAATCACTTTTTCTCATTCTCTCAAACATCCTACTAACATTACTAACTCTAATTATAGCAAACTTCAAGTATTTCTTGCTGCTGTTATAAAAGTTTGCTACAGCCACAAAAAACTACATTAAATTGCTGCATACACCTATCTAAAAGTGGCTTAACTTGTTCAGAAATCATTTCTAACAATTGGATAATTTTATGCTTGATGAATGTTTACTTTTCACGATAAATTGCTTCATTTTTGAACACTTATTCTTGCTGCTGTTGCAAAATACTCATTGCTGTTATAAGACTTGTATACTGCTGTCATTTGCAACAGCCATAGCATTTTTACTCATCTAGTGTGTAAAAGGGCTATTTTTGCTCTCTATAACTTGATAATGTGTATGTATGCTGCAAATTGTTTATTGTTTCGTATAGGTACAACAATTATCTTGTTATCCTTCATCCCTCTCCTAGACCTAGATCCAACTAACAGGTGATCAAGATAGGGGGTGGTAGGCTTGGCTATATCTTGCTATTTGATCCCTTGAGGTCACCAGGGAAGCCTCCCTTGTGGTGGACCTTTTCCATCACTAAAACGAGGGAAGTCCCTACTTAGGTGACAATGATAGGTTCTTCCATAGTTACACAAGAGTTGGGGATCTTGTGGAGGGCTTTGCACAAGTACAAATCCTGTGATAATAGTAACATCATCAATTTTTGAGAGTTGTGTTCTTTTATTTTTTTCAATGTTTAGGAGTTGTTTTAGCCCTTGATGAGGATCCCAGCTTAGAGATCTAAACAGTGAGAAAAGTAAAAGCAAGAACACAACTCTTCTTCTTTCAAAAATAATCTCTGCATAAAGATGAATGAAATAAACATCATTAATCTCATTAGCCGCATTCAACGCCACTTTATTTGTGCAGAGTCTGCAACAACTACCTTCACTGACCTCTCTTGGAATCACCTTCCTATGATTTTTCTGGAGCTTGCCTCTAGCTGCATTGAATTCCACAGTAAAGCCAGCTTCTGTAATTTGACTTATAGGTAACAAGTTCTTAATCACTGTAGGAACATGCAAGACATTGTGAATCTCTTTGTAGGCACCATCCGGTATTTTCATTGGGACATTCTCCTTTCCTACAACTTCATGCCCATCTCCACCTCCAAAAATAACATTATTTCCCTTTTCAATAGATTTGTATCTCACAAACCTCTCTCGTTCAGAAGTCATGGGTTGAGTTGCTCCAGTATAAAGATACCAACTTCTAGAAGAAACAATTGCTGCCATATATATTGTCATGAAGGGTTGTTCCAAAGAGAGATTGGTATCGTCACTCTTTTTTCTTTTCTCAGGAATAAACTTTGGACAATCCTTTTTATATGCTAAATTTCATGGCAGTGGTATCATTTCACCACCTTCTTCTTTCCCTCTGAATTTTCCTTTGTGGCATTTGATTTTTGTTGATCATGCTATCCCTTATTCGTCTTCTCCCCCCCGCCTTTACTACTTGATGAAAATAATTCTGATGTCTCATTTGGGATTAACCCAAGATCCTTCTTTATGATATCTTCCTTCAATATGTTAGAGCATTCTTTCTCAAAGGTCAATGTGACCTTAGACCCCAATATCACCACCATATATTCATACGAAGTAGGTATGCTTTGAAGGAGAGGAATGACAACATCTTCATCGAAAACCTGAGCACCTCATGCTGCTAATTCTTCCACGAGGGATCGAAATTGTGTTATATATGCCTCCATGCTCTCAGATTCTTGCATCTTTACTTGGAAAATTTCTCTCTTAGATGAATTTTAGTGTTCAAATCCTTCTTGTCATAAATTTGAACTAACTTGTTCAAATCCTTCAAGGTCTTGGCTTGGCTTGTAATTGAAACAATGTTTTGGCATTTAGATGGTGAATTGTGCAGGCACATAGCTTCCCATCCTTTATCTTCTACTTCTTGAGTTCACTCATCTATGTAGCAGTTGGCTTCACCACTTTCCATTCCTCAATGTCAAGCAGCTCCCTTTAAAACAATAATATCTCAATCTGAAGTTTCTAGAGGCTGGCCATCAAACTATCATACTGGATTTTGTGTTTCTGCAACAATGCTCACACCCATTTTTAAACTCTATTTCGGGATGTTTTTCTTGTGAAGGATCTAGCAACAGGGTTTTGCTTGTAACAGGTGAAGATGGATTGAGAAAGCTAGCAAGGCTCCACAAGAGGAGCAAAGTGCTACAGTGGAGGAGCTTCATAAGGTAAAGGTTTTCCTCAGTCTTTAGTTTTATATATCTAGACTAGAGTATTGAGTTTGACAAAGCTTCATTTGCTTTCAAACTCCTACCTTAGGATGGTGTAGAGGCTACCCTTTGCTACTTCAGGAGCTGGTAACACACTCCTATCACCATCTAGGTCTTGGAGCACCAAGACCTTCTTGGGGAATTTGCTAGGTACACTCTAGGGTTGCCTAGAATCCCAAGATTCTTTGCAGGAACCAAGCTTCAAGGAGTATTGGTTGACTCCATAGCCCAATAGGATTTAGGCATTGTTCTTTTATTTTCTTTTCTCTCGAAAAAATTAAAATTTAATCTTTCTCTTTTTGTTTGTTTTGGCAATCTTGGCTCTTAAAGGATTTAATCTTTGAAGTAGATTGCTAGATGTAAGTTGATTCTAATTGTTAACTTTTACATAACTTGGATCTTTCTCATGATAACCATTTATTTCATGACATATCTTTTGAAGTTGGCATAAGTTTGGGTTTTAGATCTTGTTTTATGATGATTTATCTTGCTTGTTTTTGGATGTAACCCTCATTGACAAAATAACTCTAAAGGTGTCTAAAATTAATCATTTCTCTTGAGTTATCTTTGTTCATGCTTGGGAATACATGATTAAAACTTGACTTGCTATCATTGACAAGGGTTTTATGCTAAATCGATATCTTATGGAATGCAACGACTTACTCATTAAGTGAAATGTTGTGGGTTTAAACTTTAGACATGCTATTTCATGATCAAGTTTTTAATGGTTGATTTGGCACATCATTTGAGTACTCTTGACTTCATAACACGTTACATAAACACATTTTTTCACAACACAATTGAACATTTAATCATTTGAAGGAAAGATTTGGTACTTCTCATATTAATAACCTAATGTTTGGTGCAAATCGTCCTTGTTATTGCAATGCTTGAGCATACACGTAATCTGAACCAAGGCTGTTGGGAGCGGGGAGCGGAAGTGGGAAGCGGGAGTGGGAGCGGGAGTGTTTCGGGAGCGTTTTTTATATAATACATAAAAATTATATATTTTGATGCATATATATAAAAAAACATGCAGAATGTCGAATCAATTGCAAAAAACATGAAAACATAGATATAAGTATATATATAAAGCATGTAGAATGTCGAATCAATTGCAAAAAACACGAAAACATAGATATATGATCATTTAACTATTGGATTAGTGATGATCATCAAAGCATCAACCATTTAGTACACATATAATGTCAATCATAAACATTTGTCATCAATAGATTGTAACAGACAACATCAACCACAAAATGAAATAGAGTCTAGAGCATCATATTCATTACCAAAGAGTTGTAAGATTCAGTCAATAGTTCAAATTTCAAACTTCAAACTTCAAAGGTAAACTGTCATATAATGTTCATAACTTCATTGTTTACAGAATAAGCCATAATAAAAGAGTCAAGACAAAGTAATAAGTTCTAGAGACTACTTATAAATAGGGAAAAGAAAAAGAGATCTAGTATATATTAGCAAGTATTAAGTACTATGATAAGTTTTCTTGTTGCCACGAGAAACTTCTAGTTCCTTTTCTCGTGCTCTTTGAGTTTGAAGAAGAGGAGTAGGTGGAACTTGGAAGTGTTCGTGGAACACAACCAACAACTGAATGGCTCCCACGTGACAATGGATGTTGTGAAGATAAAGGAAAAATTGATGCATCTAGAACGCTGCTAGTGGATGGGGGTGGCATTTTTCCTCCAGGAATATAATCACCATCATGATCACCCAAAAGTTATGCTTCCAAGCGCTCTAAAACCATGGCTCCATCCTCACCAAAATATATTGGGGTATTTATCCTCAATGATTGCTCCTGCTTCCTTACAATTAACAACATTATCAGTGATGACTTGAATGACAGTCTAGGGTCCAATCTCTTGAATGGTTTTAATCAAGGCATCTGCAATATTAATACATGTCTTGTAGCGATTTGAGTAGTCATGGGTTGAAAGGAAGACCGCACCACTAGTAGACACTCCAAGAATATTCATCAATGGCTTGCCTTTCACATTTGTCCAACCATCAGATACAAATGATACTCGATGTTGGTTCCAATCATTTGTAAATTTTCCTAGAGCACCTTACTATGCTCTAAGTTTTCCTCTTGCCACGATAAACTTCTAGTTTCTTCTCCCGCGATATTTGAAGAAGAGTAGGAGTAGGTGGAAGTGTTCGTGGAACACGACTAGCAACTGAATAGCCCCCACGTGACAATGGACGTTGTGAAGATAAAGGAAAAATTGATGCATTTGGAACGTTGCTAGTGGATGGGGGTGGCATGTCTCCTCTAGGGATATGATCACCATCATATTCACCCAAAAGTTCTGCTTCCAAGCATGGTTATGAGACTTTTTAAGGCAGGGGATGTTTTTTGGGAGCGTTTTTTTTACCTAGGGAGCGTGCTCCCAAAAACGCTCCCAGAAGGGAGTGTTTAGGGAGCGCCCTTGGGAGTGCGCTCCCTGAACACTCCCTTTGGGAGCGTGCTTCTGGAGCAGGAGCAGGAGCAGGGGGGGTGTGCGCTCCCCCGCAGCTTAGATCTGAACCATATCCTTTAATAGATCAATGCAAGTATTGGTGGAACGATGTGGTTTCTAAGGAAAACGAATTATTTAAATTTTTAGTGCTTTCACTGTTATATGACCATTGTTTTGTCATTTTTTCTATCTCATGCTAATATCATGGTCATAGAGGTATGGTGTTGATCTGAATTTGGATTTGTAAACATTTTAAAATACACATTCAAGCAAGGGTTAATACTTCACTGGTACACTCCGCATCTGTATAGAGTGTTTAACAACTTGATTTATTGCTGTTGGTACTGTTCACTTTTATTTGGCATAATTTCCTGAGTTAGGGTCACTAGTTTTCATGGCTGTATTCTGTCCAATATACACACATAACACATATAATTAATGTGTTCTCAATAATGACTATTTTGCAATCTCTTAAGTGTCATGAATGAGAGGAATATGCCATTTATATCTGCTGTCCTAAACTGTCATTTATAACAGCAAGGTGCTGATTTCTTATGGTGGATGTGCTATAGATGTTTTTAAGCAACTAAATCCTTTACCTTGCTGTCCATAATCGGAGTTACCACTTAACATTTCACTTCTGGCATATGGTCGTTTTAATATGAAAGTATCTTGATGACTAACAAAGGCTCTTAATCCTTAATGCTTGATAAGTATCCAAGGGACATGTTTTAAATCCAAATGGTGATGATCCTTGATATTGTACGTCACAATTATATTGCTGTTGTGGTTTAATTCTTGGCATGAATGGTATCCAAACAACAACTAAGTCTTTCTAATAGATATGGTGAATGAATGTCGCTTTATGCTCTTGTCGTTCCATTTTATCTCAAGTATCATCGGATGTGTATTTCACATCAGAATAAACACAAGTAGTTTTCACTCATGGTTGATGTGATTTTGTAACTATTGAAATTGAAGCAAGTTCCATTCCTTTTCCCAAGCATAATCATATTTCATGAACAAGCACATTTATCTAAGTAAATAAAGCTTGTGGTTTGATAATTGACTCACTCGGTTAAGCTTGCCTTAAAGTGAGTAGTTACGAATTGCCATTGTCAAGTTGAGTTAGAGAACTCATCTTCTTGCTCAATGACCTAGCTTGATTTGACCATTAGGGACACCCTGCTTAGGTTAGGAAATCCCTTCTCTTAGCCTTAAAGTGGGAGGCAAGGCCAGTGAGGTGACAGTGGGTGGTTTGCCTAGTAGTTTCTTCTAGGATCTCCTACAAAGGTTAGGACTTTTCCTTTAGCAAGAGTTCAAGCAATAACAGAGTACCTTAGGGTTAGGGTTTGATCTCTTCCCTTGAGGCATGTCACATGCATGTGTACATTTGGTGTATTTCCCCTCATCTCTTATTCTATAAAAGAGATTCCAGGCATACCACTCGGGTGGTTTGACAATTTTAGTTTTGAACTATTGCAACTATTGCATTGTAATTTCTTCTTTTCAGCTAATAGAAGACAGATGTGAGTGAGTTCTGCAGATTTGTACTTTCTGTTCGTATTTTCAGACTATGTGTTTGTAGATCCAGCATTCAGATTTCACTGTTTAGATAGGAGCTTATCAGTTTTCATAGTCCTAGGTTAGACTTGTATTTCTGAGGCAGATCTGCTAACCATGTCATAAAAATTTAACAGGAACCACTCTCAAACATCCTGCAACTATTAACGGTAATGTTAAAAATTGTAAACAGACAGAAAAGAAAGATAAAGGAGAACATCAACTTTTAATTTAAGAATTTAATATTACCAGTTATGGATCCCAGCGGTTAATAATTCCTTTCTTTTCCCTTTTATTTTTCTGTTTTTCCTGCCGAATTGGCATGTGGGTGGGTCCAAGAGTTGGGGGTCGGTTCAGGTTGGGACCATCCCAAAGGGCCTTGCCTGTCTGGTCCACTTGCTGTTCGGGTTCTTCCTGGTGTGAACCGGTCCAGACTGGCTGCTTCTGGTTCAGTCCACCAACTCTCATAGCATTGTTTCAAACACTGCAAACTGCCTATAGCTCTAGCCTCTGATACCATGTTAAAAAAAGAGCATTCCAAAGACAGGCAAATAATCTATAGCAGACACGGGGAAAAGATACAGATACAAGAACTACTGCAGCAAGAAGAAATCTCTGTTCAGGAGTGCTTCACAGATGTAAAATAAAGTTTTGCACAACACAAATGAGTGAAATTGCTTCTCATTTCATTGATATATATATATATATATATATATATATATATATATATATATATTTCGGCTCTCTGCAGTTGGATTTATTGACTACGTGCACTTTGAGGATTTACAACATGTTACTTCGTTTCAACAATAATAAATGATGCTTAAGATGATCGTTGGGTATTGAGTATGAACCCCTACAAACATGGGTGGTCTGTAAGCTAACATTTTTCTGCTGTTAGAAGGAAATTAGAAATATAAATCAGTTATTTTTTTTTGTAGCTTGAATGATTATTTGCAGTTGGGTAATGAGAGTTAATTAATATCAATGTTTTACCAAATGTTTGCATCTACGAATTATTTACATTGCATATTGTAAATGCTACTTTTTTTTTCTAAATCCTCATATTTTGATTGAGAGAGTTCAAAGACTTAGTAATAAGTTAATAGCCATATACATGACACTGTTATGGACAAACTTACAAAGTCATTTCGTAATTCTAACTTTCTGATTTTCTTCCTGTAATTATATTGTCACTTTGTATCCAATTGATATGAGAATTGTGGTCACCCTTCATGCTACTTGCTTTTGGCATATGATAGATTATTAAAAACCAATATTACCCAGAACATGTTCCCAAGGGTAGGGAGCATGCTCCCCGTGCTCTCGGAATGCAGAAACCCCAAGTGGGGCGTTTTCTGTTGTACCCTTTTGAAGCGGATGTGCAGAAATGCACTAGGGGTCATTTCCCATAGAAAAAGGAAGACATGCCCTTTTGAAAGGGTACTCTGAGAGGTACCTAGCGAGGGGTACTCCTGTGTGCACCCCCTCGAAAATTTTGAAATGACACATACCCTACCGAAAACCCTAATTCTTACCCTCTGCATATACCCACTTGCTCGTATTCTTACCCTTTACATATACTCAGTTGTTCATGTATTTAATTTTAATGTTTTAGTATTTTGGGTGGGTCCCTTATGTTAGCGACCCCTGCATCCCCTGTAATGTTCCCTAAATTTTTGGCTGTGTCTCCACACGTTGCCTGGATGCATTCCTACATTCTCATGTCCGCATGTCTCAGAAACTTGGGGTAACATTGTTAAAAGCTCAGGCATACTATGCTGTTACCATGATAAAAAACATGAGAAAACCAGAACTTGACTGCAAAAGAGCCAACCTTCAAGTCCAATCTGATTTTCTCATGATTTGATATTAATCTCTTGCTGCAAATATATCAGATAAAGTAAAGGGAAGGTAGCATGCATCTTTGATGAACATATATACATACAAAGAATGGCGAGCACAAGAACTGCATGAGTTCCTATGAATAGACACTTCTGAAGAATGGGTGCTTGCTCCTATATATTACTTGCTAGATAATAAGAAGTAGGTGCTTTATTTATTTATTATTTTACCAAGGAAAATCTTGCAGGGAAACCAAAGGGATGCTTCGCCACATTTATGGATGGCACCCCTAGTAAACCTGTCAATGTAGACTAGTGCACCTAACCCAAGGGGATTCGAACTGGGGCACCTGCTGGCATGGAACCAGCCAAATGCCCAGCAACATTGGCGACCAGAGATAACCCCTTGGGCTTAAAAAGTAGGTGCTTTATATAGAGCTTCAGCACACAGATCTAGTTCTTGTTTTCTCAATGGGAAGAGACTCTTAACAGTTACAATTAAAATCCTAAGGAGGACTCTTGCTTTACTGTTAAAAGTTTAAAACCTTATGCTCATCAAGGAAGATAAGTTGAAGGGCTGTAGAATGAAAGATTGGCTTCGCCTTTATACTTGTGTGAGAGTGTTTCTGCATTTCGAGTTTTGCATGATGTGTAGCACCCTAATTTCGTTGTGCAAAGCTAAGCAAGAACGATAAATAACAATGGTGACAAAATATGGTGGAAAAGGCTAAGAGGCATATTTCTTATTTGTTTCTTTTTTCTTTTCAATGGGTTGAAACCGTTGAATGGTGTTTTTTCTGGTTCTATCAGCAACATACTCATAATTTGATGAATGAAAGTTTTAAACTGAAGTAAGTTCACCATAATTTTGAACACTAAGTTACATGGAAATGGATATGGATCTGCCAGATTTTTGAAAAGTTAGGATCCAGATATGGGAAACTATATATATATATCTCCATGAACCGGAAAGTTGAAACATAGAAAATTTAGATCTTAAAATAGATTTCACTCCAAATCTCTCGCACAAGCTCAGAAATGAAGACTGCTATGAAAATCTTAACTTTGTGTGTTTTAGGATGGGGAAAGAGGATATTTGATAGTCAAAAGTTGGGGTTTTAGGGCCCCATGCTTTTCCTTCTTCCATTTTTTATTGTATGTTTTTTATGCGTCTTTCAAAATTGCTATATATTTTGGTGGATTCACCAGCTTGATATTTCTGACAAGCTGAAGACATCCCCAATGGATTCTCCGGCACTTTCAAACTGGAAACGTATTCAGAGCAGATCTGGATCTGGATCCACAGGAACACTCCTGGATCTTCCTATGCCAGTAGTATAGTTTTAAAATTTAACCTAAATTTATTTTGAGTCAAAATAATCTACCAACTTAACCTGATTCTCTCATCATTGGCTAGTAGCTACATTTGTCCAACCAACTGCGTTTAAAGCAGAAGAAAATTGAGAAGCAAAAATTTAAATGATGTGGATTGGATGTGCATTTTGTGCACATGCATATAACTTTAAAGCCATGCTTTTTCCAAACATGGCGACTAGTCATAGAGAGATAAACTTTGAACAATGTAAAAAGAATGAATCAAAGAAAAAGCGAGTCATCCAGCAGACAATAATACATAACAAAGAACTCATCTGATGTTTCGACTATGAGAAAATCAGTACTACCCTTCATCTCCTTTCACTAGCCATACTAAACTAACAATTTACCTAAATATGTAAATTTTATTTCCTCCTGTATAACCTTTTCTTTCTCTGGAATCAAATGCTTTCTACAGGCAGAAAGTTCTATTATCTTCTCTTCAGCTGAAAAGAAACCTGAAGGAGATATTCAGTAAATTAAATTGACTGTGCAGCTTCTCAGTCAATGGTTTATCCTGCCCTTTAGCGATAAAGAAGTTCAGTTGGCTAGAATAGTTTCACCTAATGGTTAATAGGGAGACTTCTGCTTGAATTAGTTAGTGGAGTCATTCTGAGTTCCAATCCTGTCAAGTGTTCTGGTGAGGTGGATGAATTTCATGTCAATGGGAATGATGCATTTAAATAGGATCCAGGTAGCATTGGTTTTTCCATGGTAGGAGAATCATCATCAAGTTGATGATACAGTCGCATGCCCTCTATTCTTAGTTATGGCATAAAAGTAGGTGTGCTTTTATTAAATACTGGATTTTAGGGAACTAGATAATAGTAAGCAATTATGTTTAGAAAGCTGTTTTTCTTGTGGTTAGCTTCTTTTAGTGGTTAAGTAGACAAAAATAGAGCAAGATCTCTATTTAATGGGCTGGATTGTACTCTTCAAACATGCAAAGAAATTGTGAGAGAAAATCAACAAAGAAGAGACTAGTGGAAATATTGTCTGTGATTGTGGGTTTTGCTTTTGTCATTGAAGTACTTTGTATTTTGTTGTTTTATTCCCTGCAGTAGTTAAAAATGTGTTTATGGAAATACTTGACTTCAAATGTTGATTATTATCAGGGTATAGATGTTGTATTCTCTGCATTATTTTGCATTTGTATGACCTATTTCCCTTGGAGTTTCTGTGAATAAATTAATATAGTTATAACAGATAATATAGTTCATCAGTGATCAATCCCTTTGCCTTTGGAGCCATGAAAATGATGCAGAGGTGTTCAAGGTAGAAAGAAGATGCATCCAGTGATCATGATGATGACATTCTTCAGAGGAGAGGTTAAAGAGTACATCCCAAGATAAAACTATCTCTATGTATATGGATTTGTTTGTAGGTTGAACAGATGCTGATGCTATTGTGAAAGGCTGTTTATTGCATGTAGTTTTGCAGTATGTATGGTGTTTTTTTTTCGTTTGCATAATGCATTTCCCAGGGAAACCCACCGGGCAATTCCCTTCATTCCGAGGATGGTACCCAGGGTAAACCAGATTCTGTAGAAGCTCTAAGCTTTGTCATGTCACTTACGGGAATAGAACCTGGTTGGGGAGAATAGTCTTCAGAGGAGAAGTTAAAGTGTATATCCCAAGATAAAACCATCTCTATGTATATGGATTTTGTTGTAGGATGAAGAGATGCGGGTGCTGTTGAGAAAGCCTGTTTATTGCATGTAGTTTTACAGTATGTATGGTTGTTTTTCTTAATTTTTAATTTTTGCATAATGCATTTCCTGGGGAAACCCACTGGGCTCTTTCCCTCATTTTGAGGATGGTACCTAGGGTAAACTGGATTATGTAGAAGATTTAAGCTTTGTCATGTCACTTATGGGAATAGAACTTGGGTGGGGAGGATAACACTCCATCATACAACCACTCGGGCTAGACCTAATCGATAGTATGTATGGTGTTTCACTTTGGTAAGGTCATAATTCAGAAATAGTAAATCTTCCCCAATAGGAAGTTGGTATAAAGAGGCCTTCACAATGTTAGAAATAATAGGTGTGCTCGTTTAACCATAGACAATATAGCAATATTATCTCCCAACCATAGGCGAAGCCACCCCCGAGCACCTTAACCTTGACAGAGAGAATAATTCCGGAAGCAACCCT
>CBVK0100005211.1:0-15571 GCA_900067695.1 Picea abies | reverse complement strand
AAAATAGCCTTCAATTTTTCCTATGTATCATGGGGATTCGCCCATTTATTATACATATAAATTTAGGGGGGGTTCTTAAAATCATCCCTGGTGTACTGCACAGTCTCACTCGAGATATCTCTATGGGTGGCTGCAATACTCAGGTGTTTGCAACCTGAGATTGAGCAGAGATCTATGGTTGTGGTTTGTAATTTGTATTCATTCACTCTAACATCTAGTTATCGTTCATTCTATGCATGCATGTGGAATACCATATTGACTTCGTTACTTCATTCATCTAACATTCATCAATTAACCAGACATAAGGACGCATACATTCATTCACATAACACAAGTTTTACTGTGGTTCACCCCCTCCTCGGCTACGTCCACAAAGATCTGGCTCTCAAGCTTTTATTATAGTTCAGAAATATCTCATGCCGCGTGTGTTTACAATCTTAGATCTCCCCCTTTTCCACAGGATCCTTGATCCCTGCGAGGCTGACTAGATCACACCAGGCTCCTCATCCTACGACCTAACCCTTGGTATCGAGTCGCTCATTCCTTCCCTAGCTCACCATCTTAATGACTCATACAATTCTTACAATTCTCTCTCTTCCTGTCTATCTATGTCGGTATTTGTATCTCCTCTGTATTCGTCTCTCCGTATTTGGTCCCTTATGTCCCCTAAGTAATAAATATTTATACCCTAAGCTCACTAGCCATTACAATGTATTACAAAAACCCTAACCCTAGCATCGTTAGGTATTCATTGCATGTGTGCTTCTTCTGCTTCTCTTACACATGATGCTTTTCCTTCCAACTGTATTTTTCCTCTTGCATGCTTCTCCTCCAAAAATAACCTTTCTTCTTGACTAGGCATGCATCCAACAGGCCCCCAACACTAACATGTGGCTTGTCCCAAGCCACCTAAACTGTGTGCACCTCTTTAATCTCTCCTGCGAGAGCCTAGAACTTCTATGTGAGTTACTTTGCTTGTGTTTGATCCTGTGCGGTCTTCTCCCTGAGTGCATCCAATACCTACACTGCAATCTCGTCGTTGATCATCTTTGCGCACTTTGCTTGAGTTTGTGCCATGTGCTTATTTGCATCTTCTGCTTACGCGATGACCTCGACTGCTCACTCTTGGAGAGGTTCCATTTGAGCTTGGAGCTCCTTCTTTTGTCTCTACGCGTCTATGAGTTCTTCTTGCAGCTTCTTCATATCCTGTGCTCCTTTGACGCACTCAGTGATCAACATCATATTCTTCCTATACTTGAGGTCCCAAATAGTTGAGTTTATCTTCTCCTCTTCTTGGTCCCACTGGTGGACCTGTTGATCCTCCTCCAGCTTTGTCCATAGTTGTGTTTCTTTATCGAACAAGTCAGTGGTTATGCACACTTGTCGCTCCATATCCTCTATCTATGCTTTTTCTTCCTACTTCCTCTTCTCCTTCACCTCTGGGGGAGTTGTAGGTATGAGTTGTGCCTGGAGGTGCTCGATCTCCTACCTGTATTGATCGATTGTCTGCACAATCTGATCAATCTTCTACATCGTCGTGAGCTCTGTCATTTGCACAATCTTTGGAATCTTCTCATAGGCTACAACCAATCCTTTCTCTAGCCTATAAGTGAGGTATTTCTCATATTTGGTCTCGATCTTGACCTGTTCTAGCACCAATTACAACTCTTCTCGGATGTCCTTCGTCTGCTGCAATTTTGTTTCTTATGTGCATGTTCGCGACTGTACCTCCTGCATGACGCTAACTTGTAGTTTATACAATGCCTTGGTTGGTATCTGTGTCATTACCAACTGGATTTGGGCCAAATATTTCAATGGTGTCTGACCCACAATTTCATCCATGCGCAACATGTTGGCTATAACGTGAAACTTCGATCTCGGTTGTGTTGTCATTTGGATCCTATTCTGCTCGCTCGATCCAGCCTCAGCTCCTATCTATGATTTTGATGGGACTGTTTGTATGCCTCTATCGGCCCTCTTTGTTTCTATGAGCTGCTGGAGGAGTTACCTCATGTCTGCCATCTCCTCTTGAATCTTGTCCCTTTGGCGCTGAGCATCCTCAAAATCCTATGTTGTTCGATCTTAGACCATTTGGGCCACAAGGTCCTCGTCGTCCTTCATGATCGTATATTCTGGTGGCGTCTTGTAAGCCTTATTTTTCTTGTGTGCACCCATCGTTTGTATAATTAGCCTCTTGGTTTGACCTTGCTCCTGCTGAGTAGCAATTGATGTGGTTCCCTATGGTGTCTCAGTCTCTTTTTCCTATTCTTGTGGTGCCTGGGTGTTGTTCTTCTTCCCCGCCTGGGTGCCTTTATTGGACACACCCCCTTTCTTTTGTTGTGTCAGGTTCTGACCTATCCTTGGCTTCTTGGATGCCTTAGGTGTTTGTTCCTACCCTGCCTTCACCTCCTTATCTGTGGGAATCTCTTGATTCAGGACTGGAATCCTCCAATTCTCATGCCAATCCTTGATGGCCATTTCTACGTCCTCTTCCTTGGCTCAGTACCGTAGTTGTAGTAATTGTTTGTTGGGATCCTTTTGTGCTTGGATCCACATTGTATGCTTGGTCACTTTAAAGTTGGCTATACAATGATACTACGCAACCACCTCTGGTGTAATCCGCCAAGTTTTGGTGATGCTTTCCTGCAAGTCCTTGTAATATCCTTCGAACATGCTTGCATTTGCCCTTTTTTTCTTGGGGTTTTGAGTGCTCCCCAATGATAGGTATCACATTACATGGCAAGGGTTGGATCTCATGGAAAAGAATGAATACTTTGTCTTCTTCCATTCGACCAAGGTGATCAAGACGAGTAGCCATGAATAGTGAAATTTTGTCCCCAGGTCCTGTGTGCCCTTGTGATCTTCCAAGTACGGGGCCCATCTGAGTGTGGTTCCCTCTGCACACTGTGTTGCAGCTGTGACGATCCCGACAAGGACTTCCTCCTTGCAACATTTCCTGAGTAAATTGCACGCCATGCTTTTTGTGGCCATCCTTGTCATGGCATCACTAATACGCTTGATTATGATTCCACGCGACCCTCTTTCTATACCATACTTCTTCTTCATTTCCTCAGCCAATGCCTTCTCCTTTGTCTTGTCATCAAGGAACTACCTAGGTGTCTCCCCTCGTGTTGGAAGCCCTATGATGTATGTAATGAGATCCTTGTCTATTGAGACGACATGTTCCAGCCACAAGTATCCTCTGTGGGTGACTACCATCAACTGCTTGATGTATTTGTTTACATCTAGGCCCCTCTCAAAGTGCAAGATGTCCAACAGTCCTAAAATCCTAGCTTTGGCCAGTCCGGCTGCTCACTGGCTTGGTTGGTTAATTGGTTCACCAAAGGGTCCTATACCAATAGTTTCCAGGTGAACTTTCTTGGCAAACTCTAGAAACTTGTCTGTGTCCATCACATCATGGTCTGAGTACCACAATTTCTCTGCGTGGCCTAACAGGCTAGCCATGACATGCACCTCATCTGGAATGCACTGAAAGAATATGGTTGTGGTGGCCTAATTGTACCGTGATCGTGCTACTGGTTATTTTCCCTCGTGTTGTGGTGGCTGACTCAAGGTTCCAGGCTCCATTGTTCTCTCTTCTTCATACTCCTCTGCTTGGTCAATGACATCTTCCAATGTGCTCTCCTTTGGTTGTTTTGGCGTGGTCGTTTCTTCCTTGTTTGGGATCGTCCCATTGACTCTCGAGGTTTCTTTAGGGTTTTTTGGGTATGAATGATTGCCTATGCACTCAGCCTGTTGGCCCTGTCCCCCATCCGACCTATCCATGTCCATGCCTAATGGTGTTGTCTGTTGGGTTTCCTCCACCATTGGTGTGGGGCTTGTTGGTGTCATATCAGGCGATGGGATTTCATCCACGTGGACAACTTCTGGAGGCTCAGTTGGTTGTTGTTCTCTTCCCTGTGGCTGCGATGGTGCTCTAACGTTGCTTTGAGGTCGTTTGCAGGCCTAGCTTGACGCTCCTAGTTTGGTTGGTGCCATAGTGGTAAGGATATTCTTCGTCGAGCTTAGTTGGATTTGTAACCTCTGCAAATTCACTCTCTTCTCTGTATCCTCTATTTATCTGTGCCTTTCTCAATGTCTCAATACTCCTTCCAATCCTTGCGATCTTACCTTTGATAGGAATCATATGAAACTTCTCGGAGGCATTACCCAAATTGCATTTTAATTGAACTAGCACTTCCTGTGTACTTTCCATTGAAATCCTTTGTTGTCACCAGTTGGCGCGATTAATGTGGCATCCGTCAATCATTCTTTCATTCAATTTTGATAGTCGTTGTCCATTGGCACTTATTTTTCGTACCCGTCATTTCTGTTGTTTCTGCCTTTTAGTGATTGTTGGTTCTTTCTCCGTCGTGCTAGCATCTCTGAGTGTGCATGCTCATTCTCTTTTCGGCGCACTACACCTATGTTGCTATCTTTTTATGTCTGATGCGATAACCCCTCTATGTGTGTGTGTGTGTGTGTGTGTGTTTCAAGTACTAGGAGATCGATTGTCCCTATACAGCTTCGTTCGACTCCCATTGATCATCCCTCTTAGTTATGTTCCTCCTAAATCCTTCAAATTTACAGCTCCCCCATCTGTGATAGTCTTTACTTCATATGGTCCTAACCAATGCATTATGAGTTTTCCTAGGTGCTGAAGGGATTTATTGTCATACACCAATACTAAGTCTCCTTCCTTGAAATCTTGCCTCTTGATATGTCTGTCATGCCAAGCTTTATCCCTTGATTTCTAGACTTCTTGGTGAAACCCTGCTAGAATCCTATCTTCCTCCATGATCATTAGCTGATTTAGCCTTTCCTGTATTGTGCCTCGCTCTATCATGTTTGTAATTGTTGCTACGCGTAGACTAGGTACCAAAAATTCTAATGGCACCACTACTTCTTTTCCATACACCAATCTAAATGGTGTTTGTCCTGTCAACTTTTTTCATGTGGTCTTGTACGCCCGCAGTATTGTTGGTATCTTCAAGTCCCAATCATCCCTATTGATGTTGCAGATATTTGCCATTGCATTCTTGAGGATTTTGTTAAAGGCTTCCACTATTCCATTCGCTTGAGGATGATATGGTGTACTCTTTTGATGATAGACTTCAAACTCCTCAGTCATAGCCCTAATAGTGTTGTTAATGAAGTGAGTGGCTTAGTCACTCATAAAAATCCTTGGGCATCCAATTCTAGTGATCATGTGCTCAAACAAGAAGTGTGTTGTTGTCTCTGTGCTGCAATCTTTTACTGGTGCTTCTTATGCCCATCTTGTTAAGTATCTTGTTGCATTAATAATGTACCTAGCTCCTGACCTTTTTGTTGGTGGGTTAATTGGTCCCACAAAATCTATTGCCCATTTGTTGAATACTTGCAAGGTTATTTGTGGTCTCAGGGGCATCTCGTACCTTCTATTTGGTTTCCCAACCCTTTGACATACATCACATTTCTGACATTAGTCCTTTGAGTCTCTGTGAATAGTTGACCACCATAGTTTTGCACGCAATACCTTCTATGCGATAGCTTTGCCTGCATAATTTCCTCCTGTTATTCCCTTGTGGGCTTCTGCTAAGATCCTAGGTCTTTCAAGTTCTATGACACATCTTCTCAAGATGATATCTGCACCCATTTTGTGTAAGTGTCCTCCAATCAATTGGTATTTTGTAGCCTTGAATACCAGATTTTTCTTCTGTTCAGTGTTGAATTCATGTGGCGCAGTCCTTGTACTCTAGTATTGGACGATGTCTGTGAAGTATTCATCGGCTATCTGGACTGAAAATAATTGCACATCGGGAAATTTGTCCTCTAGATTCGTAGGTTCCTCCCCATTAGTGATCCTCGATGGGTGATCAGGTCCTATGTTCAACTTTCTTGGCTTGACTATCACTTCGAAGTCAAATTCCTGGAACAACAATAACCATCGACAAATTATCCCCCCCAACATTGGCTTGTTGACGAGGTATTTGAGCGCTAAATGGTCTATGAACATCTTGAAATGTGTTCCCAATAATTAATGTCTGAACTTCTGAAGCGCATAGACCATAGCTAATCCTTCCCTCTCTGTGGTATTGTAGTTCTCCTCTGATTCTGACAGTTTTCTGCTAGCAAATAAGATCGTATGGTCCAATTCTCCTACTCCTGGTTGCGCCAGAATAGCTCCAAGTGCTATGGCCAATACATCTATATGTACATGGAATGTCTTTTCCCAATCCGAGAATACTAGTATTGGTGTGCTTACCATCTTCTCTTTCAGGGTGTCCAATCTGCGCTGACAATCCTCATTCCACTGAAACTTTGTGTCTTTCCTTAGCAATTTCTCCATTGGCACAGTGATCTGTGCATACCCCTTTATAAATTTCTTGTAGTATCCTGTGTGTCCCAATGTCTCTCTCAATTGGTGGATTGTTTTTGGTGGTGGTAGGTTAACAATTACTGCAATCTTGGTAGGATCTACTAGCAAGCCTTGCTTGCATACTATATGGCCCAATAGTATCCCAAAAGGTGTTCTAAAGATGCACTTATTGATGTTTAACGATATCTGACACTTCCTGCATCTTTCTAACATCACCCTCAACACCTCTACATGGTATTTCAACAGACTATAGATTGTCCAATCGTCCAGATATACCTCTAGAAATGGGTGGATGAATTCTTTGAATGCAGTTATGACTACTCTGGAAAATATTGTTGGTGCATTCTTCAGTCCAAACGACATGACTGTATACTCATAGGATCCCTATTCTGTGGAAAAAATGGTCTTGTATCTATCTTTTGGTGCTATCGTGATCTGATGGTATCTTGAGAATCTGTCGATGAATGAATGAGCTTCATGTCCTCCTATGTTCTCCAACACCTCATCTGTGAAAGGAGTAGGGAACGTGTCATGTAGGCACGCATCATTCAGCTTCCTCAAGTCAACACACATTCTTATCCCCCCTTCTTTATTCTCTTGAACTACCATTAGGCTTACCCATTCAGACTCCTCTACAGGTTCTATGATTCTAGCCTCTAACATCCTATCGATTTCAGTTTTGACTTTTTGCTTATATATCGAGTTTAGTCTGTATGGTCATTGTCTGATCGGTCTTGCCTTATCTTTGATCAGTATCTTCATTTCGTCTAGCTCTCTTGCTATACCTTTCATTTATGTGAACGTTGATGGGAACAGGTCGATGTACTTGTGCAATAACTCTATTATGCTTTCCACTGTTTACTCATCCCAACAGTCTCTGATGCTGGCCATTTTGGGGTTCTCAACTGTCCCAATGTTGACTTTCTTCACCTTGATTGGCACAACGATTACTTCTGATTCCATAGGTGGACCTTTCACTTCTCTCTCGCCTTCAACTTCCTCAATCTGAATATCGCGTGGTTCATCTTCATCTGGTGCTTCTTCCTTAGCATGACAATAGTTCTTTTATTCTCTGTTTATTTTGTTGTTGCTCTTTTGTTATGAGTTCAACTTTCGGCTCTTTAATGAATATCAACCCTCTGATTTGTTTAAGTGTTGCGTTTATGTTGGGGTTCTCATGCTCAAATGAGAAAGTGGTTGTAAATTTCTGTTGTAATATTGTCCAGCTTGCAATCCCTCTGCGCAGTTCCTGGTCTGTATACCAGTTTGTTGGGATGCCTTATAATGTGTGAAAAAAATGATGAGGCCACTCCTCCGGTGGTGTCATCCTCCATAGCGTTATGCACTTCTCCAATTGTGTTGTTGGTGCCCCTTATCCATCATATTCTTGCAATTGGTTTCTTCCCTATTCTGTGCCAAATCTTATGTGCAGTAACCTCTTACATTGGTACCAATCCTTGATTGTTTCTTTGTGTGCACCCCACCATCTTCTAGGTGTTTCCTTGAGTGTTATATCCAATGCTAAGAGCCTCTAATTCTTTAAAACTTCTTCTTCGTAGCATGTTAACAATACTTCTAATTCATTCACCCCATGGAAGTTGGGAGGTTCCCTTATCCTTGTACCTACCCATCTTATTGCGCGGTCTATTCTTGTGCATCTTCTTGTGGAGACTTCGTGTAACCTCTACTGCCAATTTTCTAAGCCTGTATCTGAGTCTGACACACATGAGGTGATGCTTCTCCAACTGAGTACCCCATTTTCATTTGGGTTCATGTAATCTTCATCTCGCACGATTTTTTTGTACAACTGGTTAATTTCCTTCAGGTCTAAGAAAGTAGGTTTTACAAACCTTTCCCCTTGTGATGGGTCCAATGGCGCGATGACTCTGTATTCTCCTAACTCGAATGTCATCTTCCTCCTCTTCAAATTGATTATGGTCTGGTTATCAAACACCCAATCCAAGCCAAGAAATGTCGGATAAGGTGTTGTGTCATCCACTATCTCTATGTAAGGCCTATCCATACAAAGCCTTATAAAACATAAATCTAAATATAGAAATTTTATCGTATTTTCTTCTTTATTCACTATTCAACATAATAACAATGTTCAGTAGAATTAAAAATGGACAACATAATAATGAACAGCATAATAATAATGAACAACATAACAATAATGAACAACAGTATAATAATAATGATAATGAAATGCATCTACCTCAAACTAATGTTGAAATGAAGCGCTGCCCAAATCGAAGCTCTACCCAAACTGATTAACCTCCCAGCTAGCTAGTAACAACCTATCTGGCTCCCTAGCCCCAGGATTCCTTACGGTTTCCTGGCCCCCGAGCATAAAATTTCTAGCAACACGTGCCCCTGTGAGAGTCCTCAAGCAAGTTGTAAACAAAACAGATGCATAACAGATACACAGCCCTCAAACTGCTTCTCCCCTTCTCCTTCCCTTCTCCAAATTTTCTCCTTCTCCTCAATTGAAAATATTCTCAACCCAAAAGCTCCCCCTTCCCGAGTCCTCTCCCTTGCCTTATCTTCCCTTTCCTTCCTTATCCAAACGCCTTCCCCCCCATTAAACACTGAACCACCTTATCCCTCCCACCATAAATTGGTCCATCTACCAATACAATTATATTATAAAATAAGTCTTCAAAAAAAATCTAAATTAATAATTTACTAAACTAATATTTAATCATGATAATTAAATAATTAAATAGGGTTGTTACATACACCCACCCTTCAAGAAACTTTGTCCCAAATTTATAGTAATTTATAATACAAGGGAAATAACACATGGTTCACACTTTCATATCCAATAAACAACATTATCAGTAAGTAAGCTAAAGAAAACTCATACATACTAGTGTACATGTGCAAGAAATACATATGTAGCTAGCACATACAAGTCTCGTGCATGTACTAATGACAATAACTATCACACCTATAGTAATTCTTGTATGCATCCAATCCAATCAACAAGACTATTCATTTTATAAAAGATAATAAACCAATTAAATGTTTTTGAAATCCCTTAATTACAATAATCTAGCTCAACAACATTTATTTAGACAATTGTAGTTCAGTTAAGTAATTATGAATATACATACATACATATTTTCTTTTCAGAAGGGAAAACAATAAATTCCACCATAAGTCAAATCTCCATACACTCTCAACTATTTCTATTCATCCTTCCTCCCTAACTTGCTTCCATCTTCCATTCCTATCCTTCCTCTGTTGGACTATCTTGGAGTGTCAACTATATTGACCTAACTCCAAATAGAACCTGTAAGTGGAAGTGTCACTGTCTTGACTAAGCTTCCCCAATAGGCAACTGACAGTCATCATCACACGTCTAGGGGAGCGTGAGCTAACACCATCCTCCCATGACTCCAAGTTTTAGAGGATACACGGTGGGAAATGCCTCCACCCCTCCTAATAGCACTAGGGTCCACACCCTACCATGGAATATACAGTGGCACTGTGTTGTTGGGAATTTTTTTCATCGTTTATTCAGTTTTTGGGCAGTCTTACCACCTGAAAACCTGCATTGGTCCACATATCATAGTATTGCATTCGTACCAATATAATTTCACATACAAAGATTCATACCATATTGTTTCTCGGTCAGTGGTCATGACATCCACTTTTATTACCATTATCCCTTGGCTATTTCATAGCCCATTGACCTGCAAATTAGTCTATAACACAAACACATACATATCTATGCATTATCATCATGTAAATGCATTCGACCAAAATCTCAATTCGGTATTCATGTACCAACAACTTTAAATATCAAAATTTTCAAGTTAGAAATAGATCTCATAATATCCCCATAATTCAATTAGCGTTACCTGTTCATAGAATTTTCATTTACATAATAGATTGCATC
The DNA here is from genome assembly GCA_900067695.1 of Picea abies. Lineage (NCBI taxonomy): Eukaryota > Viridiplantae > Streptophyta > Pinopsida > Pinales > Pinaceae > Picea > Picea abies. Next base: position 5,309 of record CBVK0100005211.1, on the reverse strand, counting down.
ATATCCATCATCATTCACATAACGTTAAACATTTATAGAATTTGCATTCACATAATAGATCACATCATATCCATCATCCTTCAAATAACATTTAAACATTCATAGAATTTACATTCACATAATAGATCGCATCATATCCATCATCATTCAAATAACGTTTAAACATTCATATAGGTTCATACATCTTAAAATTTCAAGTGTATCATTAATAGTTTCACAGTGAATAGAAAATAAAGGTGATTAGGCCTCAGGTAATCCTATCTATCTAAGTCAAAAGGTGGTGTTACATACACCCAACCTTCGAGAAACATATTCTCGAGGTGGTCAAAAAAGTGAGGGATAATCTCATCGTAATGTCTCGGCATCCTCCCAAGTAGCAGATCCTGGACTATACTTGTCCCACTGGACCTTAACTTGGTCTACCAAATGGTTCCTGAGTTGTCGGACTCTACGGTCCAATATGTGTAATGGTTCTACCGTGAGGGTTCCCACGTCTGATACCTGCAATTCCTTCCAATTTAGTTTATGTGATTCATCCACAACATAATGACATAGAACATATACATAAAAAACATTATGATTTTTATACAAGTGGGGTGGCAGTACGAGACGATAGGCAACGGGTCCAATTTTCTCTTGGATTTTGAATGGTCCTATAAATCGAGGTGACAACTTTGTCCCCTTCCCGAACCGAATAGTACTCTTATTAGGCTTGATACAAATGAAAACTTGATCTCCCACTTTATAACTTCGGTCAGTCCTATGTGCATCGGCATAACTTTTTTGTCTATCATGTGCTTCCTTTAGTCTCTGCCTAATCTGTAGCACTTGTTCCTCCATCTCTTGAATCAATTTTGGCCCAACCGTCTCTCGGTCTTCTAATCTTTCCCAACTCAATGGTGTTCTTCATGGCCTTCCATACAGAGCTTTGTAGGGTGGCATTTCGATGGAGCTATGAAAACTGTTATTGTAGGTGAACTCTACCAAAGGTAGGTACTTCTCCCAATGGGTTTGATTATCAATAACATACATCCTAAGCATGTCTTCCACAACCTGATTTACTCTCTCAATTTTCCCATCTGTTTCAGGGTGATAAGTTGTTCTTAAGTTCAACTGAGTCCCTAACTCTGACTGTAAACTTGTCCAAAACCTTGAAGTGAATCTGGAGTCCCTATCTGAAATGATCTTCTTGGGTATCCCATGCAAACAGATGACCTCACTTACAAACACACGTGACACATCAGTGACATTGTAAGTGTCTCTAACTGGAATAAAATGAGCACTCTTGGTCAACTTATCAACTATCACAAGAATGGCATTGTATCTATGAGATGTGAGCGGAAACCCCACAAAAAAATCCATAGAAATGACTTCCCACTTGGACATAGGAACATCATGTGGTTGTAGGATACCTGTTGGGTGATGGTGGTAAGCTTTCACTTGTTGACACTCTAGGCACTTGGCAACGAAATGGACTACATCGTGCTTCATGCCTACCCAGAAGAAAAGCTTCTTCATGTATGTGTACATTTTCTTCACACCCAGATGTGCACAATAAAGTGCTCTATGGGCTTCCTTCAGTATGATGCTTCGAATATCCCCACCTTTGGGGATGTACATCCTTCCCCGATATCTTAATAGCCCCTCTGCTTCTAGGCTATATCCTTCATACTTTGGATCTAATTGCCTCCCACTCTATAGGTTTAAAGTAACCTTTAAATACCAACTATCTCCAAGGAGTTGCGTCAACACATGCTCCCTCAGATCGACTTTTAAGGGTACCAAGGAGAAGACACGTGGTCTCCTACTCAAGGCATCTGCGACCAAATTGTATTTTTCCTTGATGTACAAAATACCAAAATTGTACTCACTCATAAGCTCACTCCATTTCCTTTGCCTGGCATTAATATCCCTTTGAGTGAAGAGATGTTTTAAACTTTCATGGTTCGTTTTGAGCTCAAAGTTTTTCCCCACTAGATAGTTCCTCCAAAGTTTCAGAGCTAGCATTACAACTTCCAACTCTAAATCATGAATAGTGTAAATCTCCTTGTGTTGCTTCAACTTCTTTGATGCATACTCTATCACTCCTCCATCCTGCATTATCATGGACCCCAACCCTTGCTTCAAGGCATCCGTGCAGACTGTGAAGTCCTTTTCCATATCCGACACTCGTAGAATTGGTGCACTAGTTAGTAACCTCTTAAGCTCAATGAATGCACTATCACATTCTTATGTCCATTCATACCTGACCCCCTTGCGCTGCAAAGTGGTGATGGATTTCTCTATTTTAGAGAACCCTTCCAGAAATCTCTGATAATAACCTGCTAACCGCATGAAGCTTCTTACTTCATGAGCATTTTTCAGCACTGGCCATTCCATAATGGCCTTTACCTTTTTTGGATCCACAGAGATTCCTTCACCGGAAATGATATGACCTAAATAGTGAATTTCTTTCTGGAAGAAGGAACACTTCGACAGTTTCCCATACAATTTGTTTTCTCTAAGGCAAGACAACACCACTCGCAAGTGTTCCTCATGTTCTCTTTCATTCTTGGAATAGATGAGGATATCATCTAGAAAGACTTGTACAAAGAGGTCTAAGTACTTCCGAAATACACCATTCATGAGGCTCATGAATACTGTTGGTGCATTGGTCAAACCAAAAGGTACTACAATGAACTCGTAATTCCCAAACCGAGTTTGAAATGTAGTTTTAGGAATATCACCTTCCTTAATCCTTAACTGGTGATATCCTGATCGCAAATCAATTTTTGAGAACACCGCTACTCCTTTCATCTAGTCAAAGAGATCATCGACTGTGGCATTGGGTACCTATTTTTCAAGATAGCACAATTCAAGTCCCTGTAATCTATACACAGTCGTAAGGAACCATACTTCTTCTTCACAAAAATTACTGGTGCACCCCAAGGTGAGACACTAGGCTTTATTAGCCCTAAGTCGAGTAGTTCTTTCAACTGCATCTACAACTCACAAAGTTCTGGCACGGTCATCCTATACGAAGTACTGGAAATTGGTTTTGCACTAGGTTTTAGCTCAATAGTAAAATCAAGCTCCCTCTCTAGAGGTAACCTTGGCAACTCTTTCAGAAAAACATCCTTAAACTCCGACAATACTGGGTATTGATCCAAGGACGGTCCTTTCCTTTCATTGACTGCTTCCACTACATATAGTCGACACCCTTTCCTCATGCAACGTTTAACCTTCATGTTCGAGATAAATCATAGAGACACCTTTCTCCATACACCATGAATCTCTATTGGCCTTCCTTCACCGTCAACACAAAGCACCATTTTTGTGAAACAATCTACCATAGCTTGATGGGCTTCTAACCAATCCATTCCAATGATTAGGTCATATGTCCCGAGAGCAGTGACGTATACCTTCAACTTGGTAATACACACTCCCAGGTCTACTAGACAATCATCAATGCTAGGTTCTACCGCTTGTTTTTCCCCTGAATCCATCTCGACTTGTTTAAATTCATCGTGCTCATAGGCTGCCAACCCACTCTTTTCTAATGCAGGTGGTGAAATGAAACTGTCTGTAGCACCAGAATCAAATAAAATTTTAACATTGACAAGATTTAGTGTACCTGACGACTCCACCACCGTGGATTGATGTTCTTCCTGGTGATTATTAACCACTGCATAAATCTGGTGGGTACTACTTGCTCTTCCCATTGGGGCCTTTCCTTCTATATGCACAAATCCTGCTTGCAACTCTGGGCAGTCACGTTGGTAATGTGGTCCTCCACATCCCCAACATGTAACACGAGATGGAACCTATGCACTGCTCTGTTACGGTCTCTGAAATGAGTTCCTTCCCCTGGAACCCTTGCCCCTACTTGTTTCTTCCTGAGAAGGTCATGGACCTGCCTGCGTCGTTGGTGATGAGTGGGATGATGCACTTGCTACCATCGAAATACCTATAGCAATTGTCCTTGGTGCGACTCTATTACCATAAGGAGGTGGCCTAGAGCTCCCTCCCCTGGAGAAGGTCCTAGGGGCCTTCCCCACGAATCTAGGATGATGTGGAAAGGTTGATCTCATACCTCCATTTAAGCTCATATGTTCCTCTGCGTAACGTGCATTTTCAATTGCCTCCACTACTGACAATGGTTTCCACATCTGTACCATGGCCCTTATGGTTTAAATCATAGACAAAGTGTTTTGCCTATCGTTGATCATTATCCATGTACAAAACATATTTTAACAACTCCATGAACCTGATCTCGTACTCTTCCATGGTCCTATTTCCCTGTACTAGAGCATGAAATGCTCCCACCTATTGTTCCTCATAGTAAGCCGGTAGATATTTCCTTCGGAACCTTTCCTCAAAAAGTTTCCATGAGATGGTGTCTGGGGTAAGGTGCAACTTCCTCTCCAGGTTTCCCCACCAGTTCAAGGCACTGTCCCTTAACTAAAAGATAGATATTTTCTCCTTTGATGTGGAAGAATAGTCTCTTAAGGTGAAACATCGTGTCATTTCTTCCAACCATGCCTCTGCACGTTCACTGGAACGACCCCCGGAAAACTCTGGAAGTTTGATCTTCTGCAGTTCTCTAGTGATGTCCTCGGGTGGAGGCCCTCCCTCTGAATCCCTTGACACTTCGGGTTACCCACTCCAGATTGTAGGGGTTCTACCTCAACATATGCTAGTTGACACCCCTTTAAGGTCTCATTAATGGGCTCCAAAGAGCACAAAATGAGAGCTAATTCAGGCGATGGTGGTGGTGGCGCTGGCGTTGGAGGTCCTTGCGACGATGCCCCTCGGCCTCGATTTCCCCGAGTCCTAACCCATCTGGAACAATTGAATTTGCATCAAACCAAATGCTTGTCAGGGAAGACTCTAAGGCAATTCACATTCGCGCAACTTATACTTGTAAACACAGGGTTAGGCGTAAGTTTTTTTTTTCTTTTACTTGTCTGTAAACAGACGTTACTCTCTTTAGGGTAAGTGGCTAAAGGTTGGGGTCGAAAGCTTCTAAGCTTGGTAACTTCATTCATGAATCCTGGCAACTCTCTCACCTTGCTAGCGCTACACTGCAACCTTCAATTACTCTAACTTGTGTGTGTAATCAAGCAACAGCCCAACCCTTGTAACAATATGCACCACTCATATTAATCATACTTATAACATTAATTATAATACACTTAGTCTCGTCATTCATCAAGTTATTTAATCCATAAAATTAATTTACATAGCTCAATTCTCCTTAAATAATCGACATTAATTAATTAATTAATCCTCCATTAACTATAATTATGACTCTTATAAGTTCAATCTTT